>APFE031521454.1:0-41251 GCA_000404065.3 Pinus taeda | reverse complement strand
TATATAGGAGTCTAAGGGGTCATAATATAATCAGAGCCGACATAACAATAATAATGTAAGGGCACAATAATAACAATAGTGGGCTTCTAGCCCATGGGGCTTTGGATTGACGGTGAATGGGTGCGCTGTTAAGGCACTCCTTGCGATAGGTCACTGGTTCAAATCCCTCGTGGGTACTTAGGTTAGTCTTAACGTAGAAAAAAAAACAATAGTGGGCTTCTATGGGGCACAATAATAACAATATGGGGACTACATGGGTACAAAAATATAATAAGGGGGCTGTACTAATAATAATAAGGGGTTACACTAGTAGTATAGGGGCCTAACACATTCATACTTTATCCACAATATTAAAGTTAGCATCCATACAAAAGTATAAATCACAATAAACTTATAAAGATAAACATAAAAGTGTTTCCCAAAAATTTCATATAAATCATTAACTCATTACATGCTAACTTAAATTACATATCTTACTTGTTTAACATGTTATAAGATATTTGATATTATTTCAATATTTATTCCAAGTTGTAGAATATGTAATTTTCCCACTTTAAAAAGCTATTAAAGCCCTTACATTAAAGTATATCTTATCAATTCTCATGCAAATACATTACCAATTAATAAAATTTCTCACTTTAAAAAATTGTTAAAGCCACTACGCTACTAAAATATATCTTAGCAAATCTCATACGAAGACGTTACCAATTAAATAAAAATAAAAATTAAACGTGGAAAACATTATCAATTATACCTTCCTAAATACCATATGAAAAGATATAAATCATACTTGGGAAATCTCAAAATAAACATTACCAAGTGTAAAGGTAGTGCAAAAGAACCCATGAAGTGTAGACCAACTAGTTATCTTCACAAATACCACATGAAACATATAAACCATACTTAAAACACCTCATAATAAACATTATAATGAAAAGGTAGTACAAGAGAGCCCATGAGGTGCAAACCAACTAGTTGGTCCCAATGGAGTTTGGTTCCCCTCAAGTCTAGGGATCAAACCTCATGAGGAGGGGTCGAGGATGGAAGTCACTTTGAGGAACTTAACTATCTCAAAGGGTGTCTTCATCCAATTCCAATTCCATCCAATAAACATAGGGTTAGCCCTAACCTAAACTTAGCCTAGTTAAAAAAAATATATATTGCAAGATATCAATAAAAAAAAACTAATATATCTTATAAGTAACTTTCTTTCTCTAAATCTGAGGGACTCCAATAAAGCTCAGGGTCCAACGTCCAAGCGGTTGCAGTTTGTTGCGTGTTTGAAGGAAATCAATGGCAGACGCTTACTGGAGAGGTGGCCGCTCATTAGGAATTCCAGCTCCGGCCAAGCACGCTCGTGGTGATCTCCTGCCTGCAGGGATTTTTGGCGGTCGTGATATTTCTGGTTATTTACCTGATGTGGCGAGTCGACCATTTCTACGGGAATCCAACGCCCCTGGATCTCTAGATTCTCACGTTCGAAATGGGCTTTCATATTCTGGTGGGGGGTTAACATCTGGTGATATTGGTGGTTTGGGAGGCTCCCTTGGGACAAGGTTGGGAGGCAGTGGAGGTTATGGAGGATTGTCAGGTTCGTCCCTTCCTGACTCTGTTTTAATGGGTCAGAGGTCAGGCATTGGAAGTGCAGATCCTAGACTTGGGGGGAAGTTAGGGAGCCTAGATTTGGGCTATCAAAGGTTAGAGCCGTAGGGATTGAGAGAACCTTTGAGAAGGCCTGATGAGCACCTTCCATCTGACGCGTCAAATACCCTCTTTGTTGAGGGTCTTCCTGCTGATTGTACTCGCAGGGAAGCTGCACACATTTTCTGTCCATTCATTGGTTTCAAAGAAGTTCGACTGGTACAAAAGGAGGCTCGACGTCCTGGTGGAGAACCTCTTGTGTTATGTTTTGTTGATTTTTCCGATGCAAGATGTGCTGCAACTGCGTTAGAAGCGTTACAAGCTGAGAGCGAGTCTAGCGAAGCTGTTGTAGCTCGAAAAGGTCAAAGTAACTATGGCCGCTCATGTCCAAGTAACTGTGGAATCTATGCACGGGAGGATGTGTGGCAAGTGTTTGACGGAATGCCTCTCCGAGAGTTGGTCTCATGGAGGGGATTGATATCGAACTATGCACAGAATAGATTTTCTGGAGAGGCTCTGAGAAACCATCGTGAGATGTAGTGTTCAGCCGTCGTCTAGCCTCTGCTCAGCCCTGTAGAAAATGGTGCCGCAAGCTTCAGAGAGGCCCCGACTCCATTCAAGCCAAACCCAGTGATTAAGATCGCGTGCTGCCCAACGAAGGGAAATAAGAAACAGGCACAGGTTGGGCCCTTAGCAAACTGTGCATGCACCAGCTTCCTCTCGTCTCAGATTTGTAGGGGAAAGTAGAAACCGGAGCACTCTGCATCGTTCCAGATCCTAATCGTGCTCCTCTCGGGCAAAACCCTGCTTCAGTGGGTGTGCTCTTCGGATCTAGTGCAGGACCTCAAGCAAATCCTAGAATTTAGGATGGGGATTCCCTTTGCATCTCAACAACTCCTCTTCAAAGGTAAATAGCTTGAGGATCTCTTTCCCCTTTCTTTTTACGACATTCAAAGAAATGCCTCCATCATTTTTTCACTTCGTTTGAGAGGGGGAGCTGTTGGACAGTCATCTTCAACTGCGGAGTTTTCATACAAAGATGTTGTCCATGCTCAGAAACCCAAGAACTCCGCTCCACCAACTCAGGCTCCAAAACCTTTTTTGGTGGACAAGCTGGAGGAAACCCCCTCCATTGAAATAATGCATCCTTCGATGGATAGGCAATTCCAAATGTATGCAGAGTATGGCATTATTTGCAGGTTCAATGGGCTTTGGCCACGCATAGCAGATCTCTACAAATGGATTCACTCTAACTGGACCAACAATTGCAAGGTTCTTCTCTGCTCAAAAGGTTTCTTCATTGTAGTGTTTGCTGACAGTGAGGATTATCAAAATGCATTAACTGAAGGCCCCTGGTTTTGGGACTCAGCGAGTTTATTCTTAACCCCTTGGTTCCCATATTTCGATCCCTCTACAGCTATCATCACCAAACTCCCCATCTGGGTCAGACTTCCTAATCTCTCGACGCATTTATGGCACTTTGCTGTGTTTGAAGGAATCGCAATACTCTAGGCCGCTTTCTAGCCACAAACACCTCTAGAGGGGAAAAGGGCATATACACCTTCGCCAGAATCTGTGCAGAAATAGACATGAGTAAAGGACTACCAGATTAGATTATTCTCAAATTTGGAGACTTCCACTGGACTCAGACCCTGGATTACGAGAATACAGTGTTCCGCTGCAGAAATTGCCATCTCACAGGGCACCTTCAAAGCTCGTGTCCAGCGAACCCTGCCCAAAAGAAGAATGCCATTCCTAAGCCGAAATCCAAAAACTGGAAACCTTTTGACCTGCCCCCCATGGATGATTTTGATTCCATCTCAGATGAAGAGGAAGGGGATGTGGACGGTATGGACGCAACACTGGCACAGGATCCGCCCTCAACTAGTCCTGAGGAATCCACTATCCCACCTATCTCGCAGAAAAGAACTCTTGAGTCCTCTCCATCGGATTCAGACAAGGAGATCTCTCCGTCAGCCCAGCTCAGTTTGCAAATCATGCCAAGGCAGCAGAATCATCTTGGTTGGGTCAAAGTTGGTAAAAAGAAAGGAAAAAAAGGCCGAATAGTTGATTCTACCCACATTGGGTAGAATCCTATGTAGGGCTCTTGTTTCTCTGTTCGTCTGGTTACTTCTTGCTTAGCACTGCTCTCTTCTTGTCTTCTCTTTGAGGCCGAGGTGGAGAGTCTATCCTTTCCGACTGCCCGTTTTCTTTGGGGTTCTGAAGGAGGCCCGTTTGGTCAAGTTGTTGTGTTTGCAAAGTAGAGCTTCAGGATTTTGTCTGCTCGAGCAGACCTTTTGTAAAATATGTTTTGTTGTCTTAATATAAAAATCTTATTTACACAAAAAAAAAAAACTTTCTTTCTCTTCTTAATTTTGTCTAAATATTTTATCTAAAAACACACATATATTCCAAAGTATCAGACTATTTATTAATATTATTAATATAATACTATAAAAAATTATTTTAATCTAATTAATTCAAAAAATATATAATTAGTTATTATTTTTAAAATATTATGTTATTTTCCCCAAATGCGGGTGTTTAAACAAGTTTCAATTCGGATGGGACAGGGGTGGCGCAAGGTGGGACGACACCTGCCCACCCAGTACAGTATGATAACTCGGTTTATGAATGGAGGCTCTCAGAATTTGGAATGTGCAGTGTTCATTTGCCAAGTGGACCAAGGCAGTGGATTGTGAATCCACCACGCGTGGGTTCAATTCCCGGTTTCATGTTAAGCGGCTTTGAATCTCCCATTCTGTCTGGCACCCTCGTTTATGCTCTCACACGCTCCAGCTCATCTCAGACCTCAGCACTATTCATTGTTGCAGTTATGGCGGATGTTTTTCGATGCCTGAAGGAGGTTGACACTTTAAGGCTTAGCTATGAGCTTGCGGTGGAGCAATGTCCGTCGATTCATCCACAGAATTATCCCGCTTCTGGTCGCAATTATGGCTTCTGTGTATATCATGTGGGTTCTGTCATATCTGCTGCCTCTTGTAGACTGAAAGGGGAGGCTGCTCTGAAGCCTTGCTCTAGTCTTTCGGCAAATCCACCTCCATCTATCCCCTGGTTTTCCTCCTGGGCATCAGGCCTTCACGTTGTGTGTACTGATTTCTTCTGGCCTTATCATTGCTGCTACCCCGCCTCGCTCTCCTCCCGCTATTTCTGTCTCCCCAATGCCTCGCCGTCGCCATAGAATGAGGTCTCGCAGAGGCCAGCCTCGGTGCGCGCCTTCCAGCCCTTCCTCTGAGTCGCCTTCCCTTTCAAGCAATTTTTCTGTCGGCCATTACCCTCGCACTCGAAGTGGGAGAGGGCGTCCCTCGTCTGGCTCTATGCTCTTCACCTTCAACAGCTCTCTGAACCGCCCAAGGATCATCGCTCACATTTCGGTGGTCTTCCATGAGGAAGCCCAAGACGGAGAGTCTAGCTCTCATCAGGAGGGCCTGGGCTCTGTCATTGTTCCGTCTTTGAACGTCTAGATTGGGATTGGCAGCGCATCTTTGCAGATTCCAGATGCTCAAGCACGCAGCGCTCAGGCGGTGGTGATGGTGTCGGCTGATCCGGGTCCATCCAACTCTATAGCAGCTCTTGTAGGGGACATGCCTAATACAGGTTGGTGCCGGATTGTTGAAGAACCTCCAGATGATTAGTTTGCTCGCGGTTACCCTGATAGCGTGCCATGCGGCCCATATTATTGGGCAAGTTTTTGTTCAGACTACTATATGGAATTTTAGTTCTTTTTTGAATTTTTGTAAACTCAGTAAACGGTTCAAGACTGAGCTCCCAAAAATGGGGCAATCTCATTCCATGCTTATCTTGACAACTTTGCCTCTCTTCAAGGTAGTGTTTTGACTTCGATCATGTTGTAATTTTACTCCCTTTATGTTAATAGATTAATCTTATTTAATATATATATATATATATATATATATATATATATATATATATAATTATAATGTTATTTTCAATTTATCTTTAGGTTATGACTTAAAAATAATTATTATTAATTTACAATAAATTAATAATTTTTTAAATTCTAAATTTTCAAAGAATCAAAAAACTTTTAATTTAATTATATAACCCAATAATAATTAATTTATTATTTTCCTAAAGTATATTATTTAATTATTACTTCTATATTTTTAATTTAATAATAAGTATTATTTAATTTATAACAAATTTAATTAATTTTTAAATCTTAAACTTTCTCTTAAAAAAAATAATAATAATAATAATTCAGTTATTAACCAATAAGAATTAAGTATAATTTATTTAAACAATTTTAAATTTTTTTTTAGAGCTTTTCAAATATTTCAACCATTATAATTGATATGTAAAGGTATATATGTTATCTTATAAATGATGGGCTCTAAATAAGATTGTTAAGATTGTGTAAGTATTCTTACAAATTTTACCATATCCCATCACAAGTTAAAAACAAAACCAATCCTTTCACACTCAACAACTCATTTATTCATATATACATATTTTCCTTACACACTCAACAACTCATTTATCCATATATACATATTTTTCTTTTACAGTTTATATATATATATATATTATATATATATATATATATTATAATATATATATATTGTTTATATATTAAAACAATTTTTAGCTTTTATTGATCTTTTCATTTCATTAAGATTTATTTCCTTCATGCAATCAATACATCTCACACATCTCACATAAAATCAATAACAAAAACAAAAATATAGAAGATTGTAACTTCACTATTTTTAGTGTGTGCAGGTTTCATATAGCGTAACCATGAGTTGCCAATACAATTTCATTAAAGAATTATAAAAATGGAAAATTGTTGCACAGCCCCAACTATAGCTTGCTTAGGTTGGATTTGTGTCTGTTGGGCCTCAAATATGCCTAATTTTCTACTATATATAACCGCCATTCATTACCTAAATTCATATAGTTTTTCACTCGGTTCATACCATAATTCCTCAACTTGCCCTCAAATCACATTTTGCATCTTGTGGTTGATTATCATTAGTTTTCTTGGCTTTTCAATTGTTAGGGATGATTTTTCCATGATTTACTAATGACGGTTTTTGCTAAGTTCATTTGTCGCAGGTTTCATTGCCAAAATTTCTCACAGGTCAATTAAACTAGTTGGTGCAATTACAGTACGGATATATCCAATTTGGGGCTTCAACATTTTGGCACGCCTCTGGGGATAACCGAGGGAGGGGGATAATCGAGGGAGGTTATTGTCCAAAATGATGTTCTAAAATCTTCCCATGAGTTGGATTTCACCCAAGTCGTACATGTTGGTCTCTAGAAGCAAATCAACAAATCTGCTCAAAATTCGCTCAGTTTCCAAACTGCCAAGTTTGACCTCTATTTGGGTGCAAATGGAGGTGAATCTGGAAAATATGAGAAAATGGGTTTTTTACAAATATAACAAATTATCTATATAAAAAACCATTTTTCCATATTCAAATTGGTCTAAAATTTATATGTGGGTCTTTGAGTCCGTTTTATAAAAAATGAGTGTTTTTCCAGAGTTCTAGAATCTTGCAAAAAGAGCCAAACAACCAACTTCGGGCATGATTTCCGAGGATATGGATTTGAATGAGAGAAATTCAAGAGACACTTTTGTTGAAAATATAACAAATTAGGTTCCCTCCAAACCGTTTCCAAAATTCTCCATAGTTAAGAAGATATGTCAATATCTTTGAGGTCAATTTATTAAAAATTGGCAATTTTCCATAATTGGGGAAAATGACTAATTCACCTTGTAAATCTTATAAATGGCTTAGCCATGGCCTGTATTGTAAGTTCTTTTTTGAATAAGAAGGATAGATAATAAGGATGGATTGAAAGGATTAAAAGAAGGTATCCATATGAATTTATGTTTTGAATTTTAATACAACTCCAATTCTGTACTTAAATGTTGTAAGTGATTTTGGTTCTTGAGTTTTAAGTGATTTGAGTTAATCTGGGCTTGCTCTAGGAGTGGCAAGTCCACCACCTCTAGAAACAAGTCTTATAATTAGTTTAGATCTTAGTATTAGTTTGCTTTGTTAATTTACAACAGCATTTTGTGTGATCGCTTAGGTTTTTTTCTGTTCTTAAAGTTCCTGTTGTAATTTCATAGACCAAGTCGACAAAGATAAACTTTCCTGAATGATATAACTTGATCAAGGTCATGCTGAGTGATGATTTAATACATCATTGCTTCTTTTGAGAATCTCACTATATAGAAACATTTATGAACTCTTCTTGATTCAAATTCATAGTTGAAGCATTGAAAGTATTTTAAATACTCTGTATTCCTCATGAATTTGATGGCATAACATGAATGCTCCAATTCTATGTTCCTAAGTTGACTATGCAATATAATGAGTTTCATTAAATAGCTTCAATCCATTGATTTCTATTGTGTGCAAGAGTCTCAATTTCTTTATAGTTTTGTTATGAATGATAGCTGTGATTTTTTTTCTAAATTTTATCATGAACAATAGGTTATATCTCCTCTGAGTTTTATCATAAACAATAGTTAGATTCCTTTGAGTTTTGATTGTGAACAATAGTTTTAATTATGAACAGAGGTTTTGATTTATTTGAGTTTTGTCACTAGCTTGATTAGTAGATTTGATGAATTCTTTGACAATAGAGTTTCAATTTCCTTACATATCATTTGTTTTGATTGCTCTGAGTTTTATATTTCTTGAGATAGCATTAGTTTAGAAGCCTTTGCATTTGAATGATTTTTGTTGATTGAGCCAAAGTAGATCAAAAACTTCGAAGCTTAGTTTAGATTTTGTATTCATTAGTTTAAATTAGATTTCATATTTGTGAGCTTAGCTTAGATTTAGTATTCATGTTTTTTTATTTATTGTTCATGTTCTTCGAATAGAATGCTTTGTCTTGATTAGCATTAGATTGATTGAATGAATACTTTCAATTAACATAGGTTGAATTCCGTAGATAGCTTATGAGTATTTTGTAGTTAACGCATCAATGTGGTTTCATTTTAGTTAAGTTTTAGTTGCATTGAAATTAAGTTTTGATTGATTTTCTTTACTGAGATTGAGATTAAAATTGTTTAATTATTTGTATTTTGTAGTTAATTGAGGAATAGGAATAGGAACCAATTTTAGGAATTTGATGTTAATTTAGGTTAGATGCTCTAATCCCACGTTACTCGCGCTTGTGCTTCTAATTCTTACCACCCTGAAATGATAATTTAACGTTGGAATTATAACACATAATTTCCCCAACATTTTTGGCGTCATTTTCAGGGAGGTGCCAAAGGGGTTAGAGTGTAGTTTCTTTCACAAGTTTTTTGTGTGATCTTAGTTTCTAGGCAATTAGAGGGTGAAGAAGACAGTAAGACGTGAGTGAAAAGCCACGCATCTGCTTTGGTTTGGGGTCTCTCCCAATTCTGGTTGTCCAAGTAAGCATGTTTGGTGAGTTTTATTGCAATTAGCATTTTTTATTCATTTAGATTAAAAATTCAAGCTCTTTAAAGATAAAACATTTTTTGGGTGTTATAAGAACCTCTGTGTATTAATCCATGTTGCGAGACAAGGATCAACAACCAGTAGGATAAATTCAAAGAACGATTGAGAGCTTGAAGAATGTCCCTCGAAGTACTTTCTCAAATCCTAGCAGTTGCTGGGATATTTGCCTCTTATGAAGAGTTCATCCTGACCACATTTAGGAAATTATCTATCTCTCTGCAGCCAGAAAAGGATTTGGAAGCCTCCCTTGATTCCTCTTTCTTATCTATCAAGGAGATCGATGAATCATATACCAAATCTGATGGGGAGTATCTAGTTGAACTTGAGATCGAGAAACTTTCACCATGCCCAGTAGCAAGCCTTGTATGCATACTAGAGACCAATTATCCAAATTTGCCTAGCATGATCGAGGAGGATTTTCATAGTGGTCCAAATGAAGAAATGTTCTGATACCACCAGGATTACATCGGTCATTGGTTCCAGATCACAATCTAGTCAAAGTACCACTCTCATCTTCAAATACTCTTTGTATCGGATCTTTCAAAGCTATTGATTTTTCATGCTCATGTACCTTCTAAAGTTTATATGTTAAATCTAGGCGTGAATATATCTTTGTATCTGATTCGCACATGGCTTCATTGGAAGTTCTCTTTCACTTGAAGGAGGATGTTTTTTCTTCCGTATAGTAGGAAATTTAGCATTGTAATAAATAAATAAATGAAAATAGTAAAGAGAAAAATAATTCCTTTTGTGAAAACCATCTCTTTTGGCGCAACTCGACAAGGACTTTGCTTGAAAACCGGGAAACTGGCAGGAAATTTTCCTAATAAAGTTTGTAAATTTATATGAGTTCTTCAAATCATGTATCCTTCTTATGTTTATACTAGATTTGGTTGATGTGGATTCCTTAAGGCCTACCTAGAAACAAGCCTTATCCCGTCGACATTAGCACATTATATGGGATTAAGGTTAGGGTTAGATAAGGTACTTGGGAGCCTGCATGCCTTAATGGTAGGTAACCTTGTCATCTACTAAGGAAATGCATCAATGTTTCTTGGTGGATGAATTATGCAGTCCATTTGACTTTGACAAATCCATTCATGGCTAATAGAATGTACCTAGAGCCTTGATTCCCATTGACATCAAAGGTGGGATATCTCGCATTAGTTAATGACTTCCTCAATTGTCGGTAATCTAGTGATTCTTGCTTATGTTCGACATCGACATCATTTATTCACATATACAAGATTGCACACGAGTGTGTAGAGGTTGAAGACTATATGGTTTTGTACACATATTTGCAGCAGTTTGGATTTTTGTATCAGCATTTCCATTGTCATTTGCAGCAGCAGTCACCTTTCCTCAGTGTTTGGGGACATACAACTCCTCAGGCATGGGGGAGAGGGGGACCTTTAGTTCATCCTTCAGCGCTTTATTTCATCCTTCAACTCTTCAGTTCATCCTTCTTCTCTTCAGTTCATCCTTCTGCCTTCTTTGCAGGTCAGATTAGCAGTCACATCAGCTCTAGCCTTTCCATCCTCCACTTCATCATGTAGCACCAGACACATCAACGACAAAGGTAAAATTTGAGGTAAATTTGGCTTAAGATTCTCTAATTCATTAGAAGGCTTAGGAAACTTAATGATTCACCACTTCTCATTCCATTCATTTTATCTTTCATAAACCTTTTGTTTTCCCTCCATTCATTACGTTGATACTTTGATTACAAGACCATGTAAAAGCAATTCCTTGTGGTATAAAAGTGGTATCTTTAGTAGGATGAAGTCATTACTACCATGAAGTGATAAAGGAAACCACCTATAAGCATTGGCCTTGTGATGACAGAGTATGCAAGCATCCATCCACATACTTACCATCTCCATTGCCACCTCATTTCATCCATTATCTCTTCCTCATCCATGCCTTTGTTGTCCTCAATTTGTATTGCTCTAAAAATCAATATGATATGTTAATGTGAAGAGTGTTGCTGCACAAGAACCAGCACCTCCAAATATTCAAGTAGTGTTTCTCCACAAGAACCAAGTACTCCCAAATATTCAAGCAATTTTATCCCACAAGAACCAACATTTACAAAACAACGTTAAGAATTTGTCAATAAGCAAGGGATCTGTTTGCATGAAGACATGCATATACTCTAGCATGGGTGGATGTTGGGCATCAAATATGCCCAATTTACCACTATATATTACTGCCATTCATAACCTAAATTCATATACTTTTACACTCATTTCGTATCATAATTCCTCAACTTGTCGTCAATCACATTTTGCATCTTTTGGTTGATTATCTTTAGTTTTCTTAGCTTTTCAATGGTTAGGGATGATTTTTCCATGATTTACTAATGGCGGTTTTTTCTAAGTTCATTTGTCGCAGGTTTCCATTGCCAAAATTCCTCACAGGTCAATTAAACTAGTTGGTGCAAGTAGAGTACATAAATATCCAATTTGGGGCTTCGACATTTTGGCATACTTTCGGGGATAACCAAGGGAGGTTATTGTCCAAAATGATGATATAACACCTTCCCATGAGTTGGATTTCACCCAGGTCACACATGTTAGTCTCTAGAAGCAAATCAACAAATCTACTCAAAATTCGCTCAGTTTCCAAACTGCCAAGTTTTACCTCTATTTGAGTGCAGATGGAGGTGAATCTGGAAAATATGATAAAATGGGTTTGTTACAAATATAAAAAATTATTTATATCTAAAATTGTTTCTCCGGATTTGAATTGGTCTAAAATTTACGTGTGGGTCTTTGAGTTCATTTTATAAAAAATGATTGTTTTTATAGAGTTCTAGAATCTTGCAAAAAGAGCCAGACAACCAACATCGGGCATGCTTTTTGACGATATTGATTTAAATGAGACAAATACAAGAGACATTTTTATTGAAAATATAACAAATTATGCTCCCTCCAAACAGTTTTCCAAAATTCTTCGTGGTTAGGAAGATATGCCAATATCTTTGAGGTCAATTTGTTAAAAATGGGCAATTTTCCAAAATTGGGGAAAATGACTAATTCACCTTGTAAATATTATAAATGGCTTAACCATGGCCTATATTGTAAGTTTTTTTAAGGGAAGAAGAAGGATAGATAAGGAGGATAGATTGAAAGGACTAAAAGAAGGTATCCATATGAATTTATGTTTTTAATTTTAATACAACTCTAATTATGTACTTAAATGTTGTAAGTGATTTTGGTTCTTGAGTTTTAAGTGATTTGAGTTAATTTGAGCTTGCTCCAGGAGTGGCAAGGATCCACCACCTCTGGAAACAAGTCTTATAGTTAGTTTAGATCTTAGGATTAGTTTTCTTTGTTAATTTACAACAACATTTTGTGTGATTGCTTAGGTTTTTTTTCCGTACTTAAAGTTCCTGTTGTAATTTCATAGACCAAGTCGACAAAGATAAACTTATGTGATTGATATAACTTGATTAAGGTCATTCTTAGTAATGATTTAATATATCATTGTTTCTTTTGAGAATCTTACTATACAGAAACGTTTATGAACTCTTCTTGATTCAAATTCACAGTTGAAGCATTGAAAGTATTTTAAACCCATACTTTGTATTCCTCATGAATTTGATGGCATTACATGAATGCTCCAATTCTATGTTCCTGAGTTGACTATGCAATATAATGAAAATAGGGTTGTGTTAACATTAAGAATTGTGTGCATTACTATAGAATCTCTTTGAAGTTTCGTGTGAACGATAGTTTTGATTTCATGAGTTTTGTTAAATAGCTTCAGTCCTTTGAGTTCTGTTGTGTGCAAGAGTCTCGATTTCTTTGAAGTTTCGTTATGAATGAGAGCTTTGATTTTTTTTACTAAATTTTATCATGAACAATAGGTTAGATCTCCTCTGAGTTTTATTATAAACAATAGTTAGATTCCTTGAGTTTTGATTGTGAACAGTAGTTTTAATAATGAACAAGGGTTTTGATTTATCTGAGTTTTGTCACCAACTTGTAGATTTGATGAATTCTTTGACAATAGAGTTTCAATTTCCTTACATGTCATTTGTTTCGATTGCTTTGAGTTTTATAATTTGATTTCTTGAGATAGCGTTAGTTTAGAAGCCTTTGAATTTGAATGTCTTTTGTTGATTGAGCCAAAGTAGATCAAAAACTTCGGGGCTTAGTTTAGATTTCATATTCATTACTTTAAATTAGATTTCATATTCGTGAGCTTAGCATAGATTTAGTGTTCATGATTTTTTATTTAGTGCTCATGTTCTTCGAATAGAATGCTCTGTCTTGATTAGCATTAGAGTGATTGAATGAATGCTTTCAATTAACATAGGTTGAATTCCGTAGATAGCTTATGGATATTTTGTAGTTAATGCATCAGTTTGGTTTCATTGTAGTTAAGTTTTACTTGCATTGAAATTAAGTTTTGATTGATTTACTTTACTTAGATTGAGATTAAAATTGCTTAGTGATTTGTATTTTGTACTTAATTCAGGAATAGGAATAGGAATCAATTTTAGGAATTTGATGTTAATTTAGGTTAAACGCTCTGGTCCTGTGTTACCTGTGCTTGCGCCTCTAAGTCTTACGACCTCAGATTGATAATTTAATGTTGGAATTATAACACATATAATTTCCCCAACAATGTCTCTGCACAGGACCCATGGAAGCATTATAACTTGATATTACCTCAAGCTCCGCACTACACGGCTTGAGGACAAAGGACAGCGATTAAACTTAACGAGTAACATGGTATTGTTAAGTCCCTATACTACTAGTGTAACCCCTTATTGTTATTACTGCAACCCCATTATTATATTGTTGTGCCCATGTAGTCCCCATATTGTTATTATTGTGCCCCATAGAAGCCCACTATTGTTATTGTTGTGCCCTTACATTATTATTTTTATGTCGGCTATGATTATATTATGACCCCTTAGACTCCTATATCTAGAAATGAGGTCTTGTCATTTGTATCATCCAAGAATTGTTCATTTGTGTAATGTAAAGGAGGTTTCCCCCTCGAAGAGGTTTATTTTTAAGTCATTGATCTATCTTTTCTATCTTTTTGTGAGCTAGTTTCATAACATTTGGGATCAGAGCTTTGGATTCTAGGGTTTCGCTACTCCAAACAAGGCAGCGTATATTTTTTGCTATAACTTTTTATCTACGAAGTTTCAAATTCTAAAAAAAACTCATTTGAGCAGAAATTGTTCTGACCCTTAGATCTGAATTTCAGATATTGTCTTGCTATAGTTTTGAAGATATTATCTGAGGCGGTTAGGGTTCTTCCAAGCTCCAAAATTTTATCTAATACAGGTCATCATGTAATTTGCGCTATAATTTTTTTATACGAAGGTTCAGACTCTGAAATTAAAGCCCATTTGAGCCAAAATCTTGGTGAAGCTCAAGCCTAAGTTTCAGATCTTGTTTCACTATATTTTTGGAGATACGGCCCCCGACATTTAGGGTTTTTGCAAACTCCCAAATTATATTCCAAACAAGTGACCTTGGGAAAATCATCATAACTTTCTCTCTGAGCATCAGATTGAAATTTCATAAGAAGTTACAGAAAGAGGATGGACTGTAATTTTCTGTGTATTGTTTTCAAGTTTTAAGGTAGAAACAAAGACACGTGGCAGGTCATACAATTTCGCTCTACTGAACCAGTCTATAATCAGGTGACCATAGGAGCTTTGGAATAACTCTTTACTAAAGAATCCAATATTGATCAGACTAGTGGGGTTAGAAAGAGGACTCATAGAGCTACCACAGGTCAAAATTTAATAACTTTAAGATCTAAACTTATAGAGTTACAGTCATTTAAATATAGAGCTCCTAAAAGCAAGAAAAATAATGACTCAAATCAAGAAAATAGAAACACCTAGTAAGCAAAATTGGTTGAATGATTTGAAAAATGTGATCGAAGCTAAGATAAATAGTTTTATATGTGCCATGGAAGCTAATATCGATGGTACGAAAACAGATTTGAAGAAAGGCATGGAATATTTGAAGAAATATATGGAAGGTTTGAAGGAAGGTGGGACAAAGCTGCTACAAGAAAGGCCTCCTAATGACGAAAAGGTAGTAGAGAAAACTCATGATGAGAAAAAAATAAATGTTAAACATGATTTCATAGAATCCAACATTAGATTGAAGACCCACCATATTCTAAAGATCGATATGAGGAATTTTTAGGGCAAGGATCCCATAACATGGATACTACAGATGGAGAAATATTTTTATCTACATGATGTGCAACTATTACAAAAGGTATGAATATTTATTTTTAGAACCAAATAAATTTTTATGGTATAAAGGGCTTTGTTCTCATAAACCACTTATCACTTGGTCAATTTTCATGGAGGAAATGATAGCACATTATGAGGATACAAAGAGAAACACCTTCTTTAGCCAATTGATAAATCTCAAACAAAAGGGTTCAATGGCAGAGCACATTGAGGACTTCCAAAAATTGAATATAAGGGTAAATGAGATTCCAGAGAAGTAGAGGATTGATGTATTCATATGGACTTTAAAGGATAACATTCAACATGAGGTTCGTCTTTGGGAACATGATTCATTGGAGAAGGCATTCAAGCTGGAAAGAAAAATTGAAAGCAAAATTATGGCAACAAGAAATCCTACCACTCACAATTATAAAGATGGAAGTGTTGTTTCTCCTAGAATTCCACAACCTACAAGGTTAACACCACAACAATTGGAAGAAAAAGGAGAAAACGGCCTTGTTACAGTTGTGATAGAAAATACACTAAAGGTCATAAGTGTGTTGAGAAGAAATTATTTTATATTAATTGTGAAGAGGACGAAGAAAAGGATCAAGAAACATCAAAAGAAGAGGATATACACCAGGAACCAACTCCAGAGAAAGAAGAAATGAATTCGACCATATCTTGTAATGCATTGGCAGGAATTACCACTCTTCAAAGTCTCAAGATAGAAGGACATATCAATAAGAAAAAGGATAACCTCACTTTCACACAAAATCGAATGAAACAATAGGCAGATCAACATTTCAGCGAAAGAAGTTTTGATACAGGCGACTGGGTATTTTTACGAATACAACCATACAAACAAATGTCCCTCAAGCAAGCTAAGAAGGATAATAAATTATCACCAAAGTACTATGGTCCTTACAAGGTGATGCAAAAGATTAGAACTATGGCATACAAATTGGAGCTTCCTACATCTTCCCGAGTGCCCCTAGTTTTCCATGTTTCATGCTTCAAGAAGGTTATAGGTGGCAACCTCCTAGTTCAAACAATGTTTTCGAAACTTGACAAGGAAGGAAAAATCATATTGGAACCTGAAGAAGTCATGGAAATAAGAACCTGACAGCTACGAAATCGATCAATTTCAGAGTATCTCATCAAGTGGAAGAACTTACCCACTAAAGATTCCACATGGGAGGATGAGAATTTTATACAAAAGCATCCAAAACTACTCAAGCATTAAGGACAACACTTTTTGAAGGAGAGGGGAATGTTAAGTCCCTATACTACTAGTGTAACCCCCTATTATTATTAGTGCAACCCCCTTATTATATTGTTGTGCCCCTGTAGTCCCCATATTGTTATTATTGTGCCCCATAGAATCCCACTATTGTTACTGTTGTGCCTTTACATTATTATTGTTATGTCGTCTCTGATTCTATTATGACCTCTTAGACTCCTATATATAGAAAGGAGGCCTTATCATTTGCATCATCCAATAATTGTTCATTTTTGTAATGTAAAGGAGGTTGCCCCCTTGAAGAGGCTGATTTTTAAGTCATTGATCTATCTTTTCTAATTTGTGAGCTGGTTTCATAACAGGTATAGTATAGGCTTTCAGCCGAAAATTTTTCTAGCAATAAATAATTCCATGAATAACCCCAATGTCTGTTAATGTGAACGGTGACCAAATGGAGAAAGATGTGGACCCGAGAAGCCATGTAAGCATGTATTGAGAATCTGCAATCGGGATAAGGGTTTCTTCCTATACCAGTTATCGTTAATTTACATATTACTATTATTTTACAATGTCTTCTTCATTCCCGTATGTGTTTAGGCATGAGTGGCCATCTCTTAAATTATTATTTTTTCTCCTCAATTTTTTTTAACTGTTTTCTAGGGGATATTTTGCTACCCGTATTTATGTGTTTTAGTTTTCATGACTTGTCCCTTTCGAGCATGCTTTACAGCCTCTCATCCCTGCCACTAAATTAACTTGACTCTTCGGCTGACCCCAAGTTGTCTCCCTTCCCAATAATTGAAAGCCATGTCTCATCTTAGCTTTGCATGTTTTTATTACATGCATATTAAAATGCTTATAAATGGAAAGAGGTAGTTGGGGTTGTCACACGATGGCACCCAAAAGTACTTCAGTATTGTCCTATCACTCCTTTAGCTTTGATGTCATATTAATTCTTGGTTTGAATCCTCACTATTTAGACATGCCATCACATCTAAGGAAAACCTCTACATTCTCACTTTTCATGCTATATATCTTAAAATTTTGCATGATTCCCATGTAGGTGGTGCATGTTAGTCACACGTAAGTACATGTTTGTTGATGTTGGTTTGATATGACATTGTAATAGACCTAGGACACTGATTTGGATAGTTGTTGATATAAATGTGATTATATGTGGACCTAGCGCTTTATGACCTACATTCTGGTAAATTTTGAATCATAAGATTTTTTTTTTTCTTATTTCCATGTAACCAATCACCCCACCCTCCAGCCCATAGGAAAATGTTAGATATTCTTGTATAGTCGTAATGGTTATTTTTTTCATGATTAAAGACAGAAGGAGATAAGAACACTATAATTTGCATGTATTTTTGGTTTGGTATGTCTCTCGATCTGTCTGAGAGATATAGTAGTTTCACAGGCAGTTTTTTTCTTTCACAACTTGCTCTAAGCACATCCAAATGTGATTTTATTTGACACTAATAAAATTACAGTTTTTTCTTCGAAAAAATATTCCTTCTCAAGCAATTTAGTATTTGTGTCCCTTTGTCTAAGCCTTTAATTAAATACAATTTATTTATAATGAAAGAAATATTAACCAGGGGATGACACACACAGGGTTCTTCATGTCAACTTATTTGCTATATGCAATATTTCTAAGAACCTCTTTCAATATCATGAAATATAATTGGATGCCTTTCAAGGGGCCAATCCATATATACTACTCTATTCTCTCTAGCCATAAATCTAAATAGCATTTCTACGATATTTGTGACAAATTCATGACCCCTATTCATATTATGTTTTTCAATAAGCCACCCCTTAATAGTAGCCATGATGCTAAGAAAGTTGTTTGTAAATCGGTGATTGATTCTTAGATGAAAAAATTTCTTACGTCAAAATATATGGTTGTTTTGCAAGTCCTCATCTATTTCCAAAATTTGCTCCTGATACATTAGTATTGAGGGATATTGCTTATTGAGCTATTTTTACAGGGAATAATAAATTGTTGATTGAAAATTCTAAGAAATTGTCGCCCTCCTTTCCTATAAATCTATGGATTTATACTCTTTTAAATCCTTAGCGTGTAAGGAAGGAAGAAAACAATTGGAAGATATTTGGTCATATTTTACAGGATTTAAAAGGCGTGACCCTAGAGAGATTGTTAATTTGCATTGAAAATTAATAAAATATTCACAATCTTATTTGCATGAAAAGCATCCCTTTAATGAAGTTTTTAAAAATGTAGAGAACTATGAGGAAGTTCATCAAATATTTCTGAATTTTAAAGATTACGAATAGAAGGTTTAATTAATGACCTTTCAAAGTAAAAGGTAAAAATTATTTTTTTAGGAAAAGAAGAAAATAATGGGTTTTGATAGCACTATTAAGGAAGAATATAGGCAAGAGTAATATTTCCTTGATGTTCTAAGGTTATATAGAGTGTTGAACATGTGGGCATAAAGGACTATGTTCAATTGTGGAGAAGTGCATGCTCACAGGTTGCACACGAAGTTGGATTGATCAGCCAACTTGTTCAAAATTGGGAGTTTAAGAAATATGTGAAGACATGGAAAAGATAGTTTTAAGTGTGTGTGTGCAATTAAAGTCACTACAATTCAACATTTAGGTAGTTTTGATGAGTTTCAATAGTAGAAGATGTTCCAGCAACGCAATATTGTCAACATAGCATGGCAATGGTAGCTACAGAATTATAAAATAGTTGGGAGGGAAACATCCTTTCAAAGTAATGGAAAGATGTTGTTGCAAAATAAATTTGGGTGAAGAGTAGTGCATAAATTGTGCATAGTTATGGGTGACTATATTGAGATGGATATTTGGGGTTTCCATTTCATATGGAAACTTGGGGTTTCCACTAGACATAGTTTTTAGATTTCCAATGGCATGGAACTTGATTTTCCAACAAACTTGGTCATAGATGGTGAGCTTGAGCATAGTTTGAAGATAAAATATGTGGATATGTCCAAGGTGGAAATAGCTTAGAATAAGGAGGATTTGAGGCCCCCATTGTATGTGACATGAGCATGACCAAACAATGTACCAGAAATTACTCAAGCATAAGCACAAAATGAAATGAACAAGAGTTTGATGGAACAAACAATGGTTTGGAAGGAAAATGTGATAAACTAAATGATGAAACAATATGATGACATTATTAGCACACTCATAAAGACACAAGGTGAAGTGGTGACCTACCTCATTTAATAGGCAGGAGTAGGAGCAATTTAGGCACTAAGCATGACAAGGTGGACTCTTGCTCAATCCTTGCATGAAAGTTTAAGTGGTTATAGAGATGATTTGGGGTGTCAAAAGACATAATAGAATTATTGTGTGTATCCCAAAAAAATGGCATGACCCATTTGGCAAGATGGAAGCAAGTAAGCTTGAGATGGAATGAAAGGATGTGGGTTGGCTCAATCAACCCCCCTAGAATAATGCATGAATCCAACATCTCAATTGGACGCATATAAATATAAGAGATTAAACGAGTTGAGGAAACAATATATCAGACAAGAAATCCATGCATGTGATAACTTGGGGTAGACTTGTGCAAATATGGGGAGCTCACCCAAGGAGACAAGGAAAACGTATATGATGCTAAGTCTTAAAGGAAATGGCATAACCGATCATCTTGTGTTGATTGAGATGGAGTAGGGAAAACCATTTTTAGTATGGTTTGGGAGAGAAAGAAGTTGTTGAGCACAAATTATATGAGTTGAGATAGGTATAGAAAAATGAAGGCATATTTGGGCATATGGCCTATGGTCACCTATCCTAGGGTGAAACAAGTGAGCTATAGTGGAGAGTGACTTGGCATAGACAATGCAATGGGAATTCTAACTAAGCCTTGAGAAAAACTAAAGGATCGGGTTACATGAGTTATGTATGTGTATAAACAGTGTAAGGAAATTACACAACTTGCCATGATTCTTGTACATTTATGAGCCATGTGATCCTTTGTAACGCTTTTAAAGAATTGTATACAAAAGAGGGTGTTAAGCATAGTTTGTCACTCGTTGTAACACTCTCCTCCCACACTTAGCCAAGTTTACTGATCCATCGAGGTAAATATCTGACGAAGAGTTACTATGATATGCTTCAACATCCTAGATCACCTTAAGGAAGTGGAATCGACAAAACAAAACCTTACTGGCCTTCCTCAAGTGCTATAGGACCCCCAAGGGCTAAACCACCCTTCCAGGTGTCCAAACCTTGAGTTAACCTGCCTTTTCACTGATCTCGACTCCTAGTCACATGCACAAGCTTGCATCCATGTGACTATAGGCCTCCACTTGCATGCATAACCATTGCAAGGGTGCAAATGCAGCCTTTTTCGGCCAGTTTTGTGCCTGAAACTGCAAAATTTGTGCCACCTTTTTAGGGCTAGACTCTAGGCCACTGCCCAGAACTTGATGAAACTTTCCAACATGATAAATGACATAAATACAAAGTTTCCAACACAAGACTTTATCAAGGAATTGGCCTAACCAACCCTAACCATGACTTTCATTTCGTCAAACACATCATGAACATGTAATGTGCAGGTCATAAATACACATTTGAACATAGGGGACTCATACTTATTTGAGAATCATCAAGAAGGTCTTATTCCTTCTCATAATAGATGCAATATCATCCATTAGGTCATACATTCATTATTCATTCATTTACTAAGCAAAACATGACGAGGGACATAACTCAAGTATGTCATAAAACCATGCTTGTGACCAGCATATAACCAGAATAGTAACAATGATAGAAAAAGATTAAATCACATAATGACAAGCACATTTATTCATCTAGTACAAGCGGAAAAGATATCTTCTTAACATATGAAAAATGCAACCAAGTCAAGAACTTACACGTACCACCTGACAATAGATTGGGTTGAACCAAATCTTTATTTCAGCCAATCCCTCCCCTTGTCATATTCCAAGCATGAATGTGAAACTTACAACAACAAAAACCAGTGCTTCCTCAGGATTTACTATAATCCATCAAGGGATTCCTAGGCTCAATCCCTCATCTATAAAACCAGACTTTACCGTAATCCTGCCATGGGATTCCTAGCCACAAATAAGAAACATACATTTCCAGGCTTTACCGCAATCCCACCATATACTAGTTCACGAATCCCTGGGCCTATAATCATGGACGCCTCTAAATATCTCCACCTAAACTATAAGGAATTTATATTTCTCCACCTTTAGGATTTAATTTATATCTCGTCATTCACCGGTTAAGGATTCCTAGGCCCATTGACACTCCACCCTCAAGGATTTATCGTATATCCTACCATTCACCATTCGAGGATTCCTAGGCCTAATGAGGGCATACACAAGTAGTATTTACGACAATCCCACCTTCACCGGTCCATGGATTCGTAGGTCTAGTCTTTCTCCCCGAGACCACCCCACTCAATTTCGAAACCATCCGGAAATCCATCTCAACTAAGTAATGGAAACCCCATCACATCATGGCTATCCGGAAATGGAAAGGCAACTTTTATAACCACTGTCACACCTGCAAACCCATGCCAATGACAGAAAGAGAAGAAAATACACACATGCATGTGCCATGCATTCCAAAACTAGCAAGGAAATCATACATGCAACTCGATACCTATAAATAATCTCGTAGTAGCCACTTGATCCAACTCTTCATTGCTTGATCTTTGCTTCCCTTTTCTTTCTTGTCCTTCCTGTTCCTTTCTTTCCTTAATGCTACAGTGCTCCAAGAATACTCTAAGCGTGTGAGAGAGTGAATGGAGAGAGAGCTCCACCCAAAAATTGTCAAAAGTCCATGAACTAATCCTCATAAGCCTTTTTATCATTGAGGCCTCTATTTCTTCATTTTCCTCTATTTTTACTACATTTTCCTCCTCACATTCAACCGGTGACCTTTCACCTTCTTTTTCTCCTATTTTACATTATTTTTGTAAATAAATGCCAATAAATGCCTTTTTGCATTTTCAAAGTCCTCGTCATTGCCTTTGTTAATTTCCCCTAGCCATAATAAACCAAATGAACACCCACTAGGATGTTTTTCCCAACATTTAGCTTGGAATACAGGTCCCATGAACTTGGTCTTATTTTTTCTTTTATTAACTTTGTTACATGGATTTTTAACCTAGGGTTGTTACAAACCCCTCCCCCTTATGGGAAAATTGTCATCAGTGTTCAATGACACCTACAACAAGTAAAACCACTAAAAACCAAAACATACTACCCATGGCGCTTTATAACATAGCTCGTTGCAGTATTTACAAAGATCATTGTTGAAACATGGCAAAGATATCCTTTACTGGAGCTTTATAACACAACTCATTACGACATTTACAACATTAACCACATATAAACTCATACACATTTGCTTCTGTTGGAAATAATACTGAGAGGGAGGGTGAATCAATATTAGCAAATCAATAATTTTTCATTTCCATAATCAAATTTATATACGCTACTTCAGTGAAGGGAACTCGCATGTGCACGCAACTGTTATTAAGGCAACCAATGTATATCTAGTGAACTTATGGTTCAGTTAATTCATCATATGTTGATCTCTAATATGTGCATTAGTACTTTATTAAACATTAAATAGTAACCATGTGCAGTTAATACGGAATGAACCATCACACATAAGCAACATACATGAACACCAAGATTTAAGATGGAAACCTAATTTGGGTGAAAACCACCTGCTGATGTCGTCTTTGTCTTCTTTTAATAATAATAAAATCTATTTACAATCTTGTACTGGTGCAGACTCATACCAGTACACAGGCTTCTACCTGTAGAAGGTTACAACCCTCTCTTATTCTCCAGCTTCTACTGGAAGGGAGCTACAACCCCCTAGCTCTTGTACTAGCCAATATGTTTACTAGTACGTAGCTGCTAGCCTACAGAAAACTCCACTCTTCCACCAGGGACCGCGTTTCATAAATTTTTAGACTGGATGTTTCTAGTACACAACAATACACATGAAGGCCTCATTTCATCCAATTTTCATACTAGACCCATCAACAACATTGAAGCTTAGAATTAATCACCATTGTAATACAACCATCAACTACATCTGCATCAACCAATCACTGAAACTCAATCATCACTCTCTGAATCAAACGAACTCAATCCATCACTGACAACCTTTGAACCTCTGACACAACTAAATCAACCATTCATTCATATTTTTTCCACTTCAACAAATCAACTGGAACAGGTAGATCATTGTAACCAGTACACAGATCTGAACCCAGAACATTGCATCATCATTCAGAACTAGTTGTAACCTCAAAACCATGCATCAAATTGTATACACAACTTGGAAGAGTCGAACCAGCGTGTATACGCAACTTCACCAAAGCGAACCAGCATATACATCTGCAAATATTTACTTATAACTTCGTTGCACTTCCCGACTTCAAACATACCTAGATCATCACATATAAAGGATAAAACATGTGTTAGCAATCAAATCTAGCCCATCAGATCACATAATGATAAGTCATTATGATCCTGATCCATCATTAGATCTCATCCATCATCACTGAAGCAAATCGTAATCAATTAATCTGAACATTCAGAACACTGTCACTAGAATGCAGTCACCAGAACATAAAGTAAAACCCAGAACTCTGCATCAACAACCAGAACCAAATGTAACTTCAAACATCATAGTTCATAAGGTATACTCTACTTCGATGTTTCGAACCAATGTGTATACACGCTTTTACTAAAGTGAAACAACGTACATATCTGCAAATACTAACTTAGACATTCCAGACTTCAGCCATACCCAGATCATATCATTTACAGAATGAAACATGCATCAGTATTCAGATCTAGATTGTCCATGATCAAACCACATAATGATAATACATTTAAGGCTTTATGATCCTGATCCATCAACCATTATCAACCACATAGGTGCATCCTTAGATTAGATCAAGCAAAGCATCAGAAGCTCATAACCTGTATATATGATCTAACACTTCAAAAGATATTCAATACTTGCACACACTAGCCTAATGATCTTCTCCTCCTATAGTTTTAGGCCTTTCTCAATACCTTGTACCAAAACCACTTAGGACCAATACCTTGGACCAAATACCTAGGGTCAATACCTTAGACCAAATAGCTTGGATCAATACCTTCGACCAAAATACCTTGGACTAAATACCTCGAACCAAAACCTTGGTTTTCCAACATGTACGCACCTTTCCTCCTGTGAAAGTGCGTGTATATGTATACGCTCCTTTTTTTCTATTAATCCGCGTGTATACACCCTTTTTCTACAATGAACCCACGTATACAACTTAACATACCTGAAAATCTCCTTTTTATTCAACTTCTTGATTCTAATTTGTAGTCCTTTGTTCCTTCATCCTATTATTTTGTATCATTACTTTGTTCCCTCTAAATAGACCTGTTATAATGTGATTTTCCTTCTGAACTGATTCCTTTGAACTGCCCTGCATTTTGTCATATCTGTAAACACAACTATCATGCATTATGTCACATCTAATATCTCTCTTGTAGATTCATCTAGATACATAGATTCATCTAGTTACCATATAAAAGTGAGTTGTTATGCTATAAGTGGGTTGCCATCAAGTACAACACATGCATCATAATGCCAACAATCTCCCCCTTTGGACTTGATGGAAACCATGTTGGTGTTGATTACTGCAAGCTATAGAAATTGTTAGAGATAACAAGCAACACCAAAATACTCTCCCCCTTTGACATTAAGAGCAAAGGGTAGACCAAGATATTCTCCCCCTTTGATATCGAGGGCAAAGGGCTGACCAAAATGAAGACTTTCATATATGAATAGCTGAATATAAACATTGATCATGCTCCCCCTAGGCACATGTTGAATTCTTTGATTGAACTCACCCTTTGTTTATGCTAAGATGCATTATATCATTCATGCTCCCCCTGAGCACATGCAAAGTTTGCAAATATTTTCCAAAAGAATAACATGACTCTATAACTCAACTAAGTGATTTTGGCCTTCCTATCACCAATGACTCATACATACATCAACCTCCCAACCAATTGGGGATATACCAAATTTGACTCATCCTCCCAACCAAGTGGGGATATACCAATTTATACGTGACTGAAATATAGTAATTATTACGTCATCCTTCCCATGCATAGTGGGGGTACAAATTACATCATATGACCAAAAAGGACTCATCAAAAGACTATGACAAACAGAGATAAATTATTACATCATGGGTCTTTATATGACCTTTACATCGAATGATATACATGACATTTCTAACAGGGACCAAATATCTAAACAAGACCATGATAATCATTAGCAACTATCATACACCATGTATGATCTGCACCATAAGCATCTGTCAACAGCATCGAGACCAGCAACCTATATATGTTCATCATTAGTTCCCAAGATATGACAATGTAAATATCATCAACCTATGACAAAGTATGCCGCATATAGATATCAACTCATCCTCTTGATCTCATCAAGATCAACTTACTTCATTTCCTTAGTAAATGGAGCCTTATCATAACCTTCCATGAATCAACTAAGCATTGTCATATCTCCAAGCAATAACATAAAATCATTCACATCATATCATATGAATGTGAAAACACCATAGTCATCATCTATGCTCATAACATCATCATCAGGAACTGCATGATCTTTCCACAAGAACCTTCAATATATCAACCATGTATCATCACTAGGGAACATCCCATATCGGATAAGCATCAACCATGATAATCAACATATGTGAGTATCAACCTATCATCATAAGGTAAGAACTCATCATCATTATGTGACTAAGTAAGCCATGTCTTCGAATATCCATGTCTTCAAATAGCTATGTCTTCATGCGACCTGCAATAACACCACTCTCTTGGCCAACCAACAATATTTATCAATATACAACTTAAGTAATCATCCATGTATCCAGGATAATGTGTATCCATCAATTATGTATCTAGCAAACCATGAGTGCATGGTCATTTGTATAGCTTTCTTGATACCATCAACAGCAACAATCCTCAACGATGTGAGAGCCAAGAACTATAGGAATCCTAAATCATAACTACACCATATGCATCTTTGAAGGCATGATGACACCAGCATAAAAGAAATGAGTGGCTTATCATCAAATAATGAAGTTGTGTATTCAAGCTTTGTACTTCTCCTTGTCCTTATGAAGATCACCATGTAAGCAACATATATGTATTGTATACATCATCAAAAAGTGATCCACAATCATCCATAAATCTTATATGAATAACAACTATGTAACCCCAAGCAATACAAGTATCATCTAAGATTTCATCATGGGCAACTCATAACTGTCACATAGCAAGATGTATCATTTAAACACTTTTTCCACATAAGCATCATCATCATTGATTAGGTAAAAGGCTTCTAAACATAATGCCAACAATGCTTTATTAGAAGCATAGCATGTTCTCCCCCTGAACATGTTCCACCTGTTCACTATCAAATATGATCATTGCATATATCAGTAAGAAATATCAAGGCATCATCATGAATCAGATATACATCAAGTCATCAAAAACCACTTCTATATACTGTAGTCATCAATCATCAAGACAAAAAGGATAATTGAAAATTGTATGAATCATATCAGATCATTTCTGAGTATGTCTCACTACTTCTTCATTAAACCAACATATACGTGACTGTGCAACTTCAAGCTCGCGTATATACACATCTTGTATTCATGAAACTTGCGTATGAGATTTAGAACACTGAAGTTTCACACTTTCAGCTCCCCCTGAGTCTGTCATGTGTATACACTGTGTCATGCCACCTTTTTCTGACTGTACTTCCTTCTTTTTCCATATCTTCGAGTGTGATGATGTTTTCTCCTTTTGGTATGGTGTCTGAAATTTTCTCATGCATTCCTTTGCTATATGTCCAAACTTGTTACATGCATAACATCTTACATGTTTCATATTCCTTCTATAGTAGTCAACGGCTTTGTGACCAAACATATTGAAGAAAAACAATATCCCTTAAAGTAGCTGGAAGCTGATGATCTTTATGTGTGATGGTCTTGAACCATTCTACTTCTGCATCTCATTGTAACATGTCCAAAATTATGACATATAAAACATTCAACATTATTAATTTAAGGAAATAACTGATTATCACTTCCACAGTTAGGAGTAAAAGATTTTCTTTGAAGAATTTCTTTCCTTGGTTGTTGATGGGGTTGACCTCTCATCTCCTTGTTGATCATTTCATATTTTGCATTAGAGTTCCTTGCCTCACCTTGTGAGCTAGATTCACCTTCAACAGATTCATGAAAACCAAGACCAGATTTGATGGCAGGAGACCTTTGACTACTAATAATATCATCCAAAATCTTAGTACTATCTTGAAATCGTAAAAGCTTATCCTTTTCTTCTAATTTACCTTTTAGTATATTTACCTCAACCTAATATTGCTCTTCCTTTTCAAGATACTGCTTCTTCATGATTTCTTCTTCTTTTCTTCCTTCTTCCACTTGTTGCCTTAATTCGAGAACTTTGTTTTCTTGTTCTTCAAGAGATTGGAGTAGTTCTTCATTCTGCTTGTTTGATTTTTCAAGATCTTCTTTTAGAGAGAGGATCCTAGCTTAAAGACTTTCATAGTAACTGGATCTATTTTTAAGTTTCTTGATTGTTTTGCTCCTTTTATTTACTTCATTTCTTAATGATATCACTTCATCCTACAACTTTTGACATTGATCTTCCTTTTCCTTGTACTGCTTCCTTACTTTGTTTCCTTCCTCCAGTTGAGCTTTTAGTCTGGTAGCTCCTTGTTTGAAGGCACACTCCCTTTTGTCCAATAGATCTTGTTGATCTCTAATTTTTTCTATGAGTTTTTTAAATTTTGCCTCTATTTGGTATCTTTCTCTTTCACCCATAAGAGCAAATTCAGTTGTTTCGCTATCACTTTCATCATCTTCAAATGAACATAGAAATGTATCAATGGAGGACAACAAATTCATACCTAATAGTTCTTTTGCTTGTTCATCTTCATTCTGATGTGATTCTGAATCTGAAGAGTTGCTTCCACATAATCCCCAATCGTCTCTCCCACTGTCATAGTTCCTTTGAGATGCCTTCTTGTTTTGAGGTGATTTCTTCTTTAGCTTCTTTCCCATTGTTTCTATAGATATCCTTCAAGCGATCAAGCTTCTACCAAAGGACCTACTATGATACCAATTGTTGGAAATAATACTGAGAGGGGGATTGAATCAGTAGTAGCAAATCAATAATTTTTCATTTCCATAATCAGATTTATATATGCTACTTTAGTGAAGGGAACTCACGTGTGCACGCAACTGTTATTAAGGCAACCAACGTATATCTAGTGAACTTATGATTCAATTAATTCATCATATGTTGATCTTTAATCTGTGCATCAGTACTTTATTAAACATTAAACAATAACCATGTGTAGTTAATAACAGAATGAACCATCACACGTAAGTAACACACATGAACACCAAGATTTAAGGTGAAAACCCAATGTGGGTGAAAACCACCTACTGTTGTCGTCTATGTCTTCTTTTAATAATAAGAAAAAAATTTACAATCTTGTACTAGTGCAGATTCATACCAGTACGCAGGCTTCTACCTGTAGAAGGTTACAACCTTATCGCATTTTCTAGCTTCTACTGGAAGGGAGCTACAACCCCCTAGCTCTTGTACTAGCCAATATGTTTACTAGTACGTAGGTTCCAGCCTACAAAAAACTCCACTCTTCCACCAAGGACCACGTTTCATAAATTTTCAAACTGGATGCTCCTAATACACAATAATACACATGAAGGCCTCATTTCATCCAATTTTCATACTAGACCCATCAACAACATTGAAGCTTAGAATTAAACACCATTACAATACAACCATCAACTACATCTGCATTAACCAATCACTAAAAATCAATAATCACCCTCTGAATCAACCAAACTCAATCAATCACTGACAAGCTTTGAACCTCTGACACAACTAAATCAACCATTCATTCATATTTAATCCACTTCAACAAATCAACTGGAACAGATAGATCATTGTAACCAGTACACAGATTTGAACCCAAAACACTGCATCATCATTCAAAACTAGCAGTAACCTCAAAACTATGCATCAGAGTATATACGCAACTTGGAAGAGCCGAACCGGCATGTATACGCAACTTCACCAAAGCAAACCAGTGTATAGATCTGCAAATACTTACTTATAACTTCGTTGCACTTCCCGACTTCAGACATACCCAGATCATCACATGTAAAGGATAAAACATATGTTAGCAATCATATCTAGCCCATCAGATCATATAATGATAACTCATTATGATCCTGATCCATCATTAGATCTCATCCATCATCACTGAAGCAAATCACAATCAATCAATCTGAACAATCAGAACACTGTCACCAGAACATAAAGCAAAACCCAGAACTCTGCATCAACAACCAGAACCAACTGTAACTTCAAACATCATATTTCATAATGTATACACTACTTCGATGTGTTGAAACAGCGTGTATAAGCGCTTTTACCAAAGTGAAACAGCGTACATATCTGCAAATACTAACTTAGACATTCCAAACTTCAGTCATACCCAGCTCATATCATTTACAGAATAAAACATGCGTCAGTATTCAAATCTAGACTATCCATGATCAAACCACATAATGATAATACATTTAAGGCTTTATGATCCTGATCCATCAACCATTATCAACCACATAGGTGCATGCTTAGATCAGATCAAGCAAAGCATCAAAAGCTCATAACATGTATATATGATCTAACACTTCAGAAGATATTCAATACTTGCACACACTGGCCTAATGATCTTCTCCTCCTTATATAGCTTTAGGCCTTTCTCAATACCTTGGACCAAAACCACTTAGGACCAATACCTTGGACCAAATACCTAGGGTCAATACCTCGGACCAAATACCTTGGATCAATACCTTCGACCAAAATACCTTGGACTAAATACCTCAGACCAAAACTTTGGTTTTCCAACATCTACATGCCTTTCCTCCTATGAAAGTGTGTGTATACATATACGCTCCTTTTGTTCTGTTAATCCACGTGTATACGCTCTTTTTCAGTGAACCCGTGTATACAACTTAATATACCTGAAAATGTCCTTTTTATTCAACTTCTTGATTCTAATTTGTAGTCCTTTGTTCCTTCATCCTATTCTTTTGTATCATTACTTTGTGCCCTCTGAATAAACCTATTATAATGTGATTTTCCTTCTAAACTAATTCCTTTGAACTGCCCTGCATTTTATCATATATGTAAACACAACTATCATGCATTATGTCACATCTGATACCTCTCTTGTAGATTCATCTAGTTACCATATACAAGTCAGTTGTTCTGTTATAAGTGGGTTGCCATCAAGTACAACACATGCATCATAATGCCAACAACTTCAACCAACAAATAATCATACTGTCTATGGAGCTTTATAGATCCATCTCGATACAATATTTACAATAATATACACATATATACATATGCACATTTTCTCAACCAACAAATAAAAGGATATGATACATGCATTAGCAACAAGGGAATCCATAGGCTCACACCCCCACCCTCAAAGTAATACTAGGGTTCACCTCCTTCCTAGGAAGTCTAGAATCCACTGTCAAAGTCAAAGTTGCATCTAATGTCCAACGCTACAATTGTGTGCCACTTGTCCTCTTAGTGAACAGTTATTGGCTCATTGTTCCAGGGCACACTCTCAATGTGCATCTGATTCCATCTAGAATTGGAAATCCAGTCACCCCCTTCCATGTAGTCACTCATCTTCCAAATTTCTTGGCATCCCCTTTCCTAGATGATCCATCCCTTGGCAAGATTTCCTCGCATCAGAATATACAAAAACCAAGGCATATCCATGCCTTAAAACTATCATATCGATCATAGTGTGCTCATGGAAATCAATGGACATTATTGGGTACCAGTGTCCCACAATGGACCTATTCCTAAATGCTCTACCAGCATATTGATACATGTTCCAATTCCTTGCATTGAGGTTGATAATGATGGAAATCAGTTTCAACCGCCCAAACCAAGAGTTTTCTATGTTTTCCTATACCAAGCACATAATTTCCATTAGATTCAAAATAAATTGAAATAAATTCACATCATACCTCATTTATATCTCATTAATAAGGTACACTTGCAATTCTGTTTACTTCCTATCACAATAAGTCAAACTAGTTATTTGATCAAATCATCATGTATAAACATATTACATTTGGTTAGCTCAAAACACGACCATCATATATCACATGTAACCATCATAAACCAGAATCATAGATCACATGCATAATTAAAACTAAAATAAAATACTAATATGTTTCATTTAATCGATCCCCAGCTTCTACATTTATCCTTTGTCCTTTTCGCACGCACACCAAATTGGTTTCCACACTCGTCAAACACCTAATGCCTTCTCTTCAACCACGTACACATACACATAGCGTGCATCACATACATACAACCACGCATGGCATACAACACCATACAATACATGCACCTACAACTGACATACAACACATACACCTACACCCGACGTACAACACAACACATACACCTACATCCAATGTACGACACAACACATACACCTACAACCGGTGTACAACACAACACAATACATACACCTACGTCTGGTGTACAACACAACACAAGACATACACCTACATCCGGTGTACAACAAAACACAATACATACATAGAGTACAATAGAATGAATACACATGTCACGATACCACGATTACACAATGCGCATACACAATACCACATGTACACAAAATAATATTTACAACATGCACACAATACCAGAATACCACAAGCGCACAACACATCATGTATGACATGCACATAATACCACATGTACACAGTACCACCTGTACACATCACCACTTGCACAACATGTACATAAAACCACCTACACAACGTGTGCACAGCACCACCAGCACAATGTGTACATAACACGACATACACAACATGTACACATCACCACATGTACACAATACCACATGCATGACATGTACACAACATCACGTGCACAACATGTACATAGCATCACCTGCACACAACATGTACATGACACCACATGCACACAACACCACATGTACAATCATACACACAACACCACATTTACATAGAACCATATGTACAAAATGCACACCACGCCATCTGTACACAGCACCACATATACAACATGCACAAAGCACCTTATGTACACAACATCGCATATCCAACATGCGCACAGCACCCCATATCCAACATGCACATAGCACCACATATCCAACATGTGCACATCACCATATGTACACAGTAGCTCATATCCAACATGCGCACAGCGCCAGCTATACACAAAAATGCATAGACAACATGTACACAACACCATATATGCATAGCATTGCATAAACAACATGTACACAACACCATTTGTGCATATCACTACATAAACAACATGTACAAAACACCATATATACACAACACCACATGCACACAACATTAGAGGTACAACATGTACAACATATATACAACAATAGTACCACACATCCAAATACCACATTGTCTCTAGGAGGAAACCTTGCTTCCAATGTCTTTCCAGCATCCATGCTTGCCCCAGCATGTCGCAGATCATACTGTTTTCATTCTTTCGATGTATCCCTCAGTATAGCATGTCCATAACATAAACATAGACATATTATAATCACATAATATCAATTCACATCCACGTGATATTGACCTTATAGGTCTGTCAGGGCTACTCTTCCCACTTGATTCCTCATGAAACCAAGAATCTCTTCATGTCATTCAGCTGCACAAGAAATCAATCTTCCAAAGAATGATCTTGTTGACAGTGTTGGACCCGCCAACATGTCATGAAATCTCCCCGGTAAGAAGTCCCAACTAGACCTCAAACCTTTTGGAGTAGGAGTCCCAATAATGGATAGTAAAGTTATGCCTTAACTGCAATAGCGCGCAGAGGTAAGCATGATATATTTGTCAGATGCAAGTGTGTGACCTTGCAGCGAGTCAATAGAGATGCATGGGGAGGTTCTAACACATGAAGGGGAAAATAAGTGTGTCCCCTAGAATCATGTAATAGTACGCGGCCTGGAAGGAACACACAAGCAGAATGACATCATGGGGTTGAAGCGAAATAGTCCACAATCCAAGGTGACGGGTTAAACCAACAACACGATTCTAACAAGGTTCATACAATCATAGACAAAGTAGTTCATACATGAATGCATAAGTTAAATAATGTACATTGCTAAAGCAACCAAAATAGTCCAACTACAATAAAACCATATGCATGAAAACATGTTGGCTCTGTTATATTATATAAAAACGAAAGTTCCATCCATACATACAACCATGATAGCCACTAGCCCCAATAATGGAAAGCTACAGTCAACACCGTCTGCTCCTCCAAAGAGATGTAATTGCTCTGCACTGTGGAGAAGCCAAGGCTCGTCACAATACTCTCCAAGCCCTTCTCTAAGCAATGCCTAGCGAAAGCTTGGCTCCCAAAATCTTGTTCTATGAGTTATGAGGTTATATATATAGCAAAGGGTGGGGTGACCCTTGACAATCCCCTTTGACTTGTGGACTACCCTCATGACTCTTCAACTTCAATACATATAACTCTTTACATTACATATGATTGTTTTCATTCCACTAATGACACTTGGAATTTCACTTTACATTACATTGGATTATAATAGTTATGGATCACAGTGGTGAGGTGGCCGAACCAACTCAAAACACAACTCGACATGACACTATTGACATGTATTGGTTGATTGTAGTGTCCATGTCAAGTTGTTGTGTTGTTAAGTGATGGATGTGTCCTTGAATGTACTTTGTCTTCATCTCTACATAGCTTGGTGTTGTGGGATCTTCAATGGTCTTAGTCTTCGCAAGATGGTTCCATACATGTGTTTCTTTCACTTGCTACTTGATGTGCTTTGTTCATTCATTCAACTACCAACAAGTCTTCTAGCATGTGCTCCTTCTTCAACTCTTTTGTATTCGCATCATGTCCATCAATGTATTTGTTCTTGCAATCACTCATGACAAGACGACATCAAATCCAAAAACTCCTAGTCTAGCATGATGCGTTGTTCTCGTGTTTCGGGTGATAAGGAGGGAGGACAACTCACTGAGACAGCACAAAGCACATCTCAGGCTGGAATGAGGCATTCCAGGAGGAAAACCTACACTACCAGGAAAAACTGTGCAAAGGTCACTGGGAGGAAAATTTCAGCAATGACAGCTGCAAGGTGGAGCCCAGCTGGGTAGGACTGCGCAATTCCTGGGAAGAAGATAATACAGGGTGTCCCAGGGAACTGCTGGATAGTTCTGCATTTTGCAAGATGAGGATCGGGTAGGTGATCTAGGAGTCCAGCTGGAAATATGCGCAATTTCTCTAGGAGGACAGACTGGGTAGCAGGAAGCACTAACAGATATTTTTGTGAAGTTTTCCAAAGCAAGGTTGGATTAAGCTGCATGGAGCTGCTAGTCACAGCTGCGCATTTTTGAGGGACAATCTAGGACAGGTAGCAAGGACCTTCTTGACACAAATGTGCAGTTTTTGGGATAAGTGTAGAGTGGGGCAGTATGGAGAGTGCCAGTCAAAACTGCATAATTTTCAGAGGTAGGGTAGAGCAAGCCATCAGGGGGCCTGTCAGTTAGACCTGCAAAATTTCTTGGAACAATGCAGTGCCAGGCAGCAGCGGCCTGACTCACATGTCTGTGTAGTTTCTGGAGTCAGTGTTGGGCAGGTATTTAGACATGTCTACATAGTTTTGGAGAGCAGTGCAGCTCGAGGTCACAATGCAGTTCAGGTTTCCGGTAGACCAGAGGGAGGCTTGATGAGTGATCTTGCGGGAAGCGTAGATTAGATCAGACTTGGGGACAACTTCTGCGCAGTTCTGGGAGATATTCAGCTTACTCACTTCTAGGATTGCATAGTGTAAGCTGCCCCAGATGATAGCCTCAAGCTCTACGTAGTTATGGGTAGCAGAGAAGGGTCATTGAGAGCTTAGAGTGTGTAGTGCAACTCAGTTGGGGTTCGGTTGAAGGAGGTTTGTCCGGTCGATAGATTTTTAGGAAAAATGGCTCAGTGTGGGAGCAAGTGAACTTGTGCATACATGACATTGTGATCACACACTTAGCATGACTCGACGACAAGACACCTCAAATCAACAAGACAAACATGTGCTCAGTGGTATTGTCTAAAGGTTAAGAGCGACAAGTGCGACACTTGAGATGGATATTCAAAGGACCATGACGATGCTTGTGCGACAGTGCTTACAAATTTTTGTGTTAGTATGACTAATGTTCACATAGCGATAACAACTTAGACAAACCTTCAAAATTTCCAGAACAAGATCGCAAGCATGATATACGAATCAACATGCCAAAAGGCGACAGTTGGTCCAACAAGCGAAAAGGAAGCAAGACACGTAGAGGGAACACATGGAATGACTTTTATTGCTTGCAAACATGCATTTTATTGAAGACACAATGATATAACAATGATAAGTAGTACTTCAAGCTACACTAAGAGATGTACTTTACTTACCATACTTACCCTTGAGATGATTATGCATCCGACGGAGTTTGCATGTGGTATTGATATTTTGTCATCACTTGGTTTCTTGGTCCTTCTGCTCAACTCCTTGAGAGTGATATAGCTTGTCTTTTTCCTACAGCCACTGAGAGATAGATCTGTGTAGTTTCAACTAGCAGTGACTGCTACCAGGATGAGGCCCTGGGGTGCCCATCTACGCAATTTCTGAATGCAAGACAGATTGGACAGCATGGACAACGTTGCGTAGTTTTGAGATTTAAGACACTATTGCGGGATGGGATCCTAGGAAGACACATTTGCACAGTTTCTGAATTCAAGATAGACTGGGAAGCTACGGGAAAATATTGCGTAGCTTCTGAATGCAAGTCATTATTTTTGGATGGGGTCCCAGGAGGAAACCCCTGCATAGTTTCAGGTTGCAAGTCAAACTGGGCAGCTGAGGGACAACAATATACAATTTTTGAAGACAGTGAGTTCTAGTTGAGGAAGACCACTGGAGGAAACCACTGCACAGTTTTGGATGCCAAGGGAGCCTGGGGTCTGTGCACATTGCACAGTCCTAGCAGGCAAGGCAAAAAGCTTGAGGGTTGTAGAAGCAAGTGTACAATTCCAGAAAGCTGGATAAGGCTAGGTTGCTCAAGAAACTGGATAAGTGTGAGACCAGTGAAATTGATGTAAATGGTGATAGGATTTGACTATGATCACACACTTGAACACTTAGTGATACAACATAGACCGTCTAGAATGTAAAATACATATTTTTCTTGATGCAGCAACTTTTGTGACAAGAGTGCATGAAGTGAGTGTGAAACATGTCTATTTAATGAGAACAACCCATATGCACAAGATTTTCCCTTGAAGCAGAAAAACATTCCCTTTGCATGAGAAACAACAATCCTTATGCCCAAAGATGACACATATTGCATAAAGATGAGAACATGAACAAACCTCAAGATTATGGAGGGGACTTGAGATCATTAACTTACCAATAAGTGACCAAGGAATAATCGATCACACGATCCACGGTAGGCTCTGAAATTTGCATGCGAGCCAAAATTTTGGAGGGTGGTTGTAGCTGCTACAACATTGGTGACACACTGGTAGAACACCAGCTCTCTGTATGGACCTTGTCTCGTGAAAGTGAGACTAAATCTTCAGAAAGTATTGTTCAATTCTTTAATCGCCATGGCTTCCTCACTAGCTTGAGTGAATGATGTATTCCCTACTATTCTCTTAATCGGTCAGCACACATACCAAGCCAAGTCAACTGAGTTGTTTCAATTGGGCATGAGGGGTATATTGATGCACAAGTAATATAGTTGTCAGTGTTTTAGTTTCATCTGTAGTGTTGCTCCGCTTCTAGCAAGCTTGGACAATACCTCGGCGGAGTCATGCAGGAACACAAGCATCACTCCGCTGCCAGCGAGCCTGGACAGTAACCCGACAAAGTTACTTGCATCACTTCTTTGCGCAAGAAGCCTTTCTCTTCTTTCGCCTTATTCATTTTTCATTTTTATTTTCAAAGAACTATGCATAGGCACTTGTTTTTTTCATGAGGTGGAAGAGGGATCTCGACTTATTAAGAGAACAAGATGTTGTCCCTTCAAAGAATTATATTATATATACCTTTGACATACTTTTTAAGGTTTTCCCCCTCACCTTACTCTACTTGACTGAGCTAACAAGGGTTAACCGACAAAATCCGATTAGATTAGGTGGTACTAGTTGAAAGTGCAAGCATTGTGTTTTTACGAAGACTCACTCTAAACAGAACGTATTTTCCATCAGGGTATCATCGACAGAAGACAACAAGCTCTTCATAAAGAGAGAGGACAACAGATGACCAAATGTTGATAGTTGTACAAGTGGTCTTATATTCCCAGTTTATATCAAGAGCAAAACACGGTTTCATGTGAGGCTAAACTATGAGTGCAAACAAAGAAACAAACAAGAAAGAAAAGAGAAGAAGTAAAGTAAAAGAAAAACAAGTACGCAAAGAAAAACATGCAAGCAAATCAAAGCAAGAAAGAAAGAAAAGAAAAGCAAGAAAGCAAACATTACTCCTACTCCTACGTTAAATAGTACATAGACCTACTCACGTGAAATGATATTTCCAATGCAACCACCGACATATTGGTTAGCCCATATTGGTGAAGGCATGGTAAATAAGAAAGATAAGCATCTAAACCATCAAATAAAAAAAATATAAGATAGTGAAGCCCAACACAATATAAATTTAAATGCATCCACAACAAAGAAAAGAGTAAATGTGTAAGACAAACATTTTGTGGACGTACCATGGTATTGTGACACACTGTGCACAGATGAGAAGCATATACACTCTTTTGACTGTGACTGATGAGAAAACAAGAAAAATAAAGACAATTTATATTGATCTTCAATGCACAAAGGAGAGTGATGAGGATCCTTGGGTGTTTCAATAGATCTCTGGTCGAAAGTGGAACTGACCTCAGGACAGTGAGGGCCTGACATAACCATCAGTGCAGGCTGAAGTACCTTGACAGCCTGAGGGGTTTCCACTTCATCAGTAGATAGATCATCAAAGACCAGTGGCTTAGAAAGATCAACAACGAGTGAATCAATATCGTGATCGAATGAAGGAGTTAAGAGATCATGACAACTAAGATTAGAAGATTCGAGATGTTAATTGGCATCCTCATGATCTGACGAATCACGCAAAGAGTTGATGAGAAACAAGAATGTTCGCCCTCTACGTTTCTGAAAATGACAGATTGAATGGATTTTCAGATAAATATGTGTCCTCTTCGCAATGCAATGACAGACTGACACCCAGCGTGTCATGTGAATGATCAGAAGTGGAAACATCCGGCGATGAGTTTTCACAAGGAAAATCAAGAGTGGTAGAATCACACGGGATGTCAGGATAGAGCAGATGAGGCACAGATGGAAGGAATTCATCCTTCACCGCGGGTTCTTCTTCAGATTCCCACACACACTCATCATGAATGACAATGCAGGTTGGTTGCACAAAATCAACTCCGTCAACAACTTGATCCTTGTGAACACAAGATGTGGAGTCTGGAACGGGAGAACACAATGCAGTACAATCCGAAGGATCAATGGAACCAGAAGACAGAGGTTGAGAAGACAAGATAGCATGACAACCAACAAGATTACAAGCCAAATCTGCACAGAAATCAAGAGCGAGGGGTGGGAGGATGTGACAGTTCAATAGTGGATGCACATCTTCTCCCACCTTGCACTGCAGGGCTAGAGTTGTTTGATGAGATGAGGATGGATAGTCACTTGTGACAGCGACCTTGTCCGTCTTATATTTGGCAGCTCTAACACCGAGGTATGTTGGGATGGGTTTGAATGATTCTAACACTTGTGTATTTTCAGATATATGAAGAAGATAGTGAAATATTTCATGAAGAAATTTCCAGTCAATTTCATCCAATGGGAATTGGAATGCGAGATTACGAAAGCATCCCCAAAATTCCAACAAGGATTCATCAAGAGCTTTCCGTAATTCCATAATTTTTTGTTAAGTGCTTTACGGTAAAAATGATGGAAAGCATGGTCCACCTCTATAACAAATTGATTAAGAGAGTGAATAGATCGATCAGGCAGTGTGACACACCATTGCAATGGGTGCCCTCGAAGCATGAATGCGAACAACGAGCAAGTCATGTAATCCTCATAGATTCCATACCTTTCACAAAGACTGGCAAAGACAGCTCTATGTTTAAGCCAGGATGTTCTGCCTTCACATTTGTATGTGTTTTGTGACAAGTCATTCCAAAGATCCTCCGAGATTTCAAAGTCATTTCCATAAGACATACATCTCAGAGGACGAAGTGTACAGTTAGTCATGATATATGTGTAGAGATTCAAAATAGACTTTGAGGACTCATCTTGTCATCTTTCCCTCCTTCTAGCACCAAACATTTTGATGGTGTTGGACCCACCAACATGTCAGGGGATCACCCTGGTAAGAAGTCCCAACTAGCCCTCAGACTGTTTAGACTAGGAGTCCCATAAATGGTTAGTAAAGTTATTCCTTGACTGCGATAGCGCGCAGAGGTAAACGTGATATCTTTGTCGGATGCAAGTGTGTGACCTTGCAGTGAGTAAAGGGAGATGCATGGGGATGTTCTAACACATGAAGGTGGAAATAAGTGTATCCCTTAGAATCGTGTAATAGTACACAACCTGAAAGGAACACACGAGCAGAACAACATCAAGGGGTTGAAGCGGAATAATCCACAATCCAAGGTGACAAGTTAAACCAACAACATGATTCCAACAAGATTAACACAATAATATACAAATTAGTTCATACATGAATGAGAAGTTAAATAACATACATTGCTAAAGCAACCAGAATAGTCCAACTACAATAACAACATATGTGTTAGTGCTTGAAATTTCACCTCAGGCTGAAAAAGGTAAACTCCAAGGCAACATCAAACCACTTAGCCTCGTAGCTAGCCCTACGGGGCAGGAGAGGGCTCTCTCCGGTCTATCTCGGAAAAAGGTCTTCAACGAGCTGAGATAACCAATAAAGAACACTGATTTTAGGCTAGTAAATTGATAAAACGGTTTGATTTGGGATTTTTAGGGTTTTGGTGGAAAATTGGGGAAAGGCAATTTTGGGTGGGGGGATTGGACACAGTTTTCGTAGGGGGTTCTTTGGGGCGAGGTAGGAGACTGTATTGATGCTTTTGAAAGATTTGAATGGATAAGAATGACTGGTGAGGAGCTAAGGAGAGCAATAAATCACCTTGAATTCTCCTTAAACAGCTGAAAACATTGATATTAAGCAAACTTAAAGGCAGAGCATAGCAACCATGAATTCTACCTTAACACTTCATTTGCCTAATTTGCAGAAGAAAAAAGTAAGAAGATGATTCACATAACAAACTTACAAGTAAAAAGAGAAACACACCATCAATACATGTAACCACAGGAATCC
>APFE031521448.1:62541-86997 GCA_000404065.3 Pinus taeda | reverse complement strand
GCAAGACAGATTTTGGGCATGGAGATTTTCAGAGACAGGAGCAATGGTAAGCTATGGCTATCACAACAAAAGTATATTGAGAAAATACTTTTGAGGTTTGGTATGAATAACGTGAAGCCTGTGTCATTCCTTTTAGCTTCCCATTTTAAGCTTTCTTCGAGTTTATGTCCTAATACATATGAAGAAAAGGATTATATGTCTCGAATTCCATATGCCAATGTAGTAGGATGTTTAATGTATGCGATGGTTTGTACTCGACCAGATATTTCACATGCAGTTGGGGTTGTCAGCAGATACATGGCAAATCCAGGTAAAGAACACTGGGCAACAGTGAAATGGGTGCTTCGGTACTTGAGAGGCACAAGTAGTTATTGTATTACTTACAATAAGAGTAGTGAATTTGTTTGCGGATATGTTGATTCCGATTTTGCAGGTGATTTGGATAAGAGAAGGTCGACTTCAGGGTATGTCTTTACTCTTGCAGGTGGAGCTATCAGTTGGATGTCAAAGCTACAGAACATTGCTGCTTTATCCACTACTGAAGCAGAATACATTGCTGCTTCTCATGCTTGCAAAGAAGCGATTTGGTTGAAAGGTTTGTTTGGTGAATTTGGTAGGTTGCAAGACAACATCAAGTTATTTTGTGACAGTCAAAGTGCAATACATTTGGCTACAGAAATCGGCCTATCATATAAATCAAAGCAATACGATCAGTATCCCATTTTATAAGAACAGTTATCCATGAAAGGGGAGTCTCTCTTGAAAAGGTGCATACAAAGGAGAATTGTGCAGACATGTTTCACGAAACCCAGTTTTGTAGAGAAGCTAACCGCTAGTGTTTTTGGCTTCTCTGGCTTGCAGAAAAGAAAAATAATAATAACAGGGCATCAGGCTAATTGTTGTCAAGGTGGAGATTGTTGAGATTTTCTGTTTTGCATAAGATAGGCAAAATCTTAGTAGGTGACAACAATAGGAATCAGTTCCTAGATTAGCTCCAGGTTGTTGGGAGATGATTAATGCCTCCTATATTTGATGAAAGTGAGTTAATGAAGTTATTAGATTCCCTTTACTATAAAACAGGCAACCATTCGGATTGTTTGCAATGAGGGTGAGAGTTTGTGAGAATTTAAGTTTGTAATCTCTTGTTTGATTAATAAAATTGCAGATGCCTATGTTTGGTGGACGTAGCCCAGATTGGTTGGGTGAACCACGTTCAAAGCTGTGTCTCTTGTGCTTGATTTTATTTGCTGAGTATTTGATTTAATTAACTGTGCATCTGATCTCCAACAATACTCTTGGTTTAAATAATTATGAAATGCAAAAAACCAAAACAAAATTTGACGTGACTATATACCCTTAGCTCATTATTTAAGACATTGAACAATAACATGTGCAAATTTACAACCAATCCCCATGAAAAATAAACATTAATCAAATAAATTGCAAAAAATAAAAATTATACTTTATTAAATTGAAAAATATTTTTTATTTAAGAACCGCCACACATACAATACAAAAAGGGGAAAAATATATAATAATAATAACATGAATTGCTTTACTAATTATATAGAGGAGTCTCTTTCACATATATCTTTATTTTATCTCCCTAACATAATCTTAAAAAATGACATGTAACACATTACACATTATTTGTTTAATATAAAACCTAATACAAATATATGTTACAGTGTAAAGTTCTCTTAGTGTACCTTTTTATTGTCACTCACTTAAAATATAACATGTAACATATTATTTGCTTTTAAAAATGACAAGGAACACTCACTTAAAATATGACATGTAACATATTATTTGTTTTTAAAAATGACAATGAACACATTCATGTGAAACATAATACAAATATATGTTATAGTTTAAAGTTTTGTTAATGTATTTTTTTTTACGGTCATACATGTTTCATGTTTAATATGAAATACAGTATAAATATAGATATAATTCAATTTAGGAAAGAAATGGTAATTGTTAGGATTATTTTTCTAATTAAATTTAATTAAATATTAATAAAGATTTTTAAAAACTCAAGTTTAAGTTGTTTAATTTGTAAAAATTCAAGTGTAAAAGGGTTTTTAGGATGTTAAATTTATTTAAGGTATTTAAAAATATATTTTAATAACAATATAAATCAAATTTTTGAAATTGTATTGCCAAATATGTTATTGTTTAAATATTGTTTTAAGCCTAATTAGTTTTATTTATATTATATTTAAGTAAATTATACTATTGGAAAAAATACTGAAGTAATTTTTAATTTTGAAATTGATAATAAATATTTTGAATTAAGAGAATTAATAAAATGTTAGTATCAATAGATTCAATTATAAGTAAGGATATTTAATAAAAGTATTTGTGGTTTTTGTTTAATAAATTAATTTATTAATCTGAAATTGCAATATTCATAGAGCTCATGGGGCTTTGTACTGATGATGAATGAGCGTATCGTGTTAAGGCATTCCATGTGAAAAGGTCATCTCTTGAAATCCCCCATAAGCTTTTTACCCCACAAAAAAAATGCAATATTGATAACCTTAATTTAAGGAAATCCAAATTCATGGAAGTCTAACTTCATCTAGATTTTCTTAAATCTATTAAAAATAAATAAAAGACATATATTTCTATTTTTATCAGCAAAACACATTCTATATATGCCATTGGCATTGCAAAGTGCTTCATGAGCATTCATAAAAATTCATATACAAGCACTCATTTAATTATCTTAGAAAGCATCACCCCGATGGGGGTGGAAAATCAAATTGTTAGCGGGATCAGGGGAGCGCCAACCATGCCACTGGATCTCGAGGCCAATAATGCGGGGGCTGGAGGGAGGTGGATGTGACGTGGCATGCTCCCCCATGCAGAGCGGGTGCGACAAAGTTATATTAAACATGCTAGAGTCAGGATGGTGGTTGGAGGTCCTACATTGTGGTTGTTGGTTGTTGATGGTGGTCTAGTGTGCAAAAGAGCGGAAGTGTAAGGACCTGCGGTTCTTGGCACGACCACCATGGAGTGCGACGACTTGTTTGGTGAGCGAGCGAGTTGGAAACATGAAGTGTAAGCATCCATGGACAGAAATGTGCGAAGGACATATGTTATAATGCGCATTAGAGGATGGAGCGATGGTTTATATGGCATGGGGAGCATGTAAACACACCCATGGGCCGACCTACATACTATGGCGACTTCGGCGAAGGTTGTTGGCCGACCAGTAATAACCAAAGGCGAATGAGCATGTGTAGAGTGTTTGGCATGTCGACTTGGATAGCTCGACTTGCCCAACCAACGATATAAGTAAAGCAAAGTTTGAAGCTTGGAGGAGAATCATTCAAGCGCTCTCGTCTACGCATACAAGGAGAAGTGCGAAGTAAGGTGAAGCCGCAGCAAGGGATGCGCAGCTCTATGCACCCATCCTTGGGCAAGGCAGCACAGTGATATCGCATAAGAGTTGTATCGAGTGAAGGTGCAGGTAGGAGGTCGCCCGTCGTTCAAGTGAAGGTGTGGGTGGAGACTCGGGTGGGTCGCCCGCCCGCCGTGCAAGAGCAAACACGAAGGTGTCTTCGGGTGACTTGGGTAGGTCGCCCACTCGCCGTGTGAAGGTCACTCGGGTAGGTCGCCCGCCCGTCGTGCAAGAGGAAACACGGGGTGACTTGGGTGAGGTCACCCGCCCGTCGTGCAATGGTAAAACGAAGTTCGGTTGAGGAGTGCGGTTGGCAGCTCATGTGAGGGCACGCCCGCCCAACGCGGGCAAGGAATTTTGGTTGGCACACAAAGGTGTGGCCTTGATGTAAAATTGGCTAAGTATGAAACTTGGTGTTTTCCAAGTATACTTGTAAAGCTTGAATAATATATTGTATTCGGGCAGACTCATTATTCAGGGAGTTGCCCCTCCCTTTATACTTTGCAATTGTGTTCTTCATGTATAATTGTTGATGATAATGAATGTGTATTGGTGTTCATTGGTATAAAAGAAACATAATAATACTTGGTTGCGAAAAACAAACTAAGTAGACTAATGGTTAGGCGTAGTCCATGAACATAAGTATTGGTGAAAAGAAAGTGTTCGGTGGTGCCACACCTCGCCAAGTACGGTTGAAAGACTACCATAGGCCTGGGGGCATGACAGGTGGTATCAGAGCAGGGTTTCCCGTGACGAAGTGCAGGTGTATATACAATTAGGAACTTGGAAGTTGGTGACAGTGAAGCAGGTACTTGCAGGTGAAGGAAGCTGCTTTCACATACAAGTGGAACAAGGGCTGGTTCAGGTTGCAAGAAACTTGGTGAAACTGTTGGATGGTTAATACTAGATCACAAAGGAGGAAGTTGTTAGCAATGGCAGGTGAATCTCAGGTTGGAGAATCTAGCCATGTTACGAAGGATGCTTTCGCTATCTTTCATCGAAAAGGTGTTGTAAAGAATGGAGGACTTAGAGTCTTACTAGACTAAGAAGATGGACTTGGTCATGGAAGATCAAGAGGATACTTCGAAGATGAGGGAAGAACTCGATGAACTCTAGACTCAACATGAGTACACTGATCTTATGTGTACACAACTTGAATTAAAGGTCAAGGAGATTGAAGAGGCAAGAGATCGAGGCTTGGTAGAGATCGTAAACTTGCAGAAATCTCTTGATCAAGCCAGAGATGAGATCATGGTGTTGAAGAGGGCCGTGAGGCATAACTCAGGTGGAGGAGTGCCTCATGTGAAAGTCAAGGAACCAGAATCTTATGATGGTACAAGGAGAACGAAGACTCTTGGCAACTTTCTCTGGGATATAGAGCAATACTTGGAACGCTTGGGTCTATCCGATGATGAGACAAAGGTGAAGGTAGCTACTCAATTCTTGACAAAGGATGCTAAGATGTGGTGGCGAAGGAGGATGGATCAAATTGCCAATGGCGATGCTGATGACATAACTTCATGGGATGACATGAAGAAGGCTTTGCAGACCCACTTCAGTGCTCAAGATGAAACATGGGAAGCAAGGATGAAGATTAAGTTTGTAAAGCAGACAGGTAACCTACAAACATATCAGCAGGAGTTTTCAAGTGCAGTTCTGGAACTTCCTGACATGGTGGAGAGGGACAAGGTGTTCAACTTCATTATTGGATTGAAGCCTTGGGCACGCAATGAAGTGAAGAGGCAGAAGATTAAGACACTTGAGGAAGCTTTTGCTGCTGTGGACAGGTTGGTGGAACATTATGATGAGACTTCTAATGAGAGGAAGAAGAAGTTTGATAAGCCGAAAGAGAAGAAGAAGGATGATGCTTCAAAATGAGATGATAAGTCGAAGACGAAGAAAGCTTTGAAGTGTTGGATATGTGTTGAACCACATACGGTGAAGAATTGTCCTTCAAGACCGAAAGTGGCTGCTATTGCACAATCTAATACGAAGAATGAAGAAGCTTATGTGGGGATGATGCTGATTCTTGGAGCTGTTGCTGCTACAGAGGTGGTATCTCGGAGAGATCCTGAGAGGAACAGTTTGGAGTATGTTCGGATGAAGATTGGGAGTGTTGATATACTCACTATGGTGGATAGTGGGGATACTCACAACTTCATGAGTGAAGATACTATGAGAAGGATTGGGCTGAATTTTGTACCGGTGAAGGCACAAATGAAGACAGTGAATTCTCCTCCTGATTGTGTTCTTGGTGTAGCTGAAAGAGTGGACACAACACTAGGTGAGTGGACTGGGAAAGTCGACTTCACTATAGTGCAGATTGATGACTATGAAGCTGTGTTGGGGATGGAATTCTTGAAACAATTTGATGCTATGATTGTTCCACATTTGAAGAAGTTGTACATTTACGATGGAAGGGAAGATGTACCCATTGGTGTTCCAACCATTGGTGTGACAAGGCCTGATTGTAAACTAGCAGTGATGCAAATGGAGGATGAGAAGCGCATGGAAGACATGAGTAAGCGGTTGTCTATTGTTGAGGCAAAGCTTACCGAGCAGTCATTGGTCATCAGGACACTATCCGATAGTATCTTGGATTTGTTAAGAAGGCTAGAGGTGGTTGAGGATGATGATGATGATGATGATGAGTAGGCGTATGTGAGGCCGCCGAATGTCCGAGAGGAGGATTAGGTTGCATACCTACAGAGGATGGAGATAGAGAATCCTGACAGATGGATTGAGCTTATTAGTGAGGGTGAGTCTTCAGGCTCTACTCCCTCTACATCTTCTTAGATGACATAGAAGATGGGGCTCATTGTTAGCTACTCATGGCAGTGAGTCCTTAAAACAGGTTGAGCAGGTATGACAGATGGTGCAGGGATGGTTCGGCATTAAGCATCATGACATGTTGCAGATGGGATGGAGTTTCCATGGACCTGAGCATGGGAGAGATTCTTGGTGAGTCCAGGATGTGGTAGAATCCGAGATAGACTGGCGAAGGCATAAGGATGGACATTCTTATGATTTGAGCGTGACAGTTGGACTGATCACCTGACTAGTTCAAGTCATGAGGGCTAGTAGTGTACCAGAGAGATGTTGACATTAGGCAAGCAGGAGGGATGGCAGTTCACAGGATGGGACGACACATGATGGAGATGGTGGTTCTATATATGTTGCAGGGATGTTTGCAGTATGTGGAGGAGTTCATATCATGGACCAAGGATGAGACAATGATTGATGAATGATCTTGGTGGATGACTACCAAGGGGATGTTGTCGAGGACGATAACGACTTCAGGTGGAGGAGGACGTAAGGACCTGACATGACCACCGTGGAGTGCAACGGCTTGTTTGGTGAGCTAGCGAGTTGGAAACATGAAGTGCGAGCATCCATGGACAAAAATGTGCGAAGGACATATGTTATAATGTGCATTAGAGGATGGAGTGATGGTTTATATGGCGTGGGGAGCATGTAAACACACCCATGGGCCGACCTACATACTATGGCGACTTGGGCAAAGGTTGCTGGTCGACCAACAATAACCAAAGGCGAATGAACATGTGTAGGGTGTTTGGCAAATCGGCTTGGGCAGCTAGACTTGCCCAACCAACGATATAAGTAAAGCAAAGTTTGAAGCTTGGAGGAGCATCATTCGAACACTCTCATCTACGCATACAAGGAGAAGTGCGAAGTAAGGTGAAGTCACAGCAAGGGAGGCGCAGCTCTATGCGCCCATCCTTGGTCAAGGTTGCACGGTGATATCGCACAAGAGTTGTATCAGATGAAGGCGCGGGTAGGAGGTCGCCCGTCGTTCGGGTGAAGACGTGGGCGGAGACTCGGGTGGGTCACTCACCCGCCATGCAAGAACAAACGCGAAGGTGTCTTTGAGTGACTTGGGTAGGTCGCTCACCCGCCGTGTGAAGGTGACTCGGGTGACTCGGGGAGGTCGCTCGCCAGTCGTGCAAGAGGAAACGCGGGGTGACTCGGGTGAGGTCGCACGCCTGTCGCGCAGCGGTAAAACGAAGTTCGGTTGAGGAGTGCGGTTGACAGCTTGTGTGAGGGCGCACCCGCCCAGCTTGGGCAAGGAACTTTGGTTGGCACACAAAGGTGTAGCCTTGATGTAAAATTGGCTAAGTATGAAACTTGGTGTTTCCCAATTATACTTGTAAAGCTTGTAAACTTTGTAAAGTTGAATAATATATTGTATTCGGGTAAACTAATTGTTCAGGGAGTTGCCTCTCCCTTTATACTATGCAATTGTGTTCTTCATGTATAATTGTTGATGATAATGAATGTGTATGGGTGTTCATTGGTATAAAGGAAACATAATAATACTTGGTTGCGAAAAACAAACTAAGTAGACTAATGGTTAGGCGTAGTCCATGAACATAATTATTGGTGTTCGGTGGCGCTGCACCTCGCCAAGTACGGTTGAAAGACTACCGTAGGCCTAAGGGCGTGATAATAGGAAGGGTTGATCTTATGAAGGCCCTGCAAGGTAATTAAGGTTTGTCAAAAATGTTATTTGTTTAATGTATTTCTTGTTTCCCCATGTTCTCAAGGGAAAACAAGGCATGTGAGTAAAATTTGGGGTTCGAGACCTAGAGATTTTGTGAATTTTGGGGAGCTGCAGAGTGACAACATCTCACTTCTTCCACAAGTGACGAGTTATAGTGGTGTCTTTCTCCTCATAATCATTTAGCCTTGGAGATAAGCGTTGATCAAAGTTATCATTGATGTCAATAAAGTGACATACTAAGTAGCTTTCCCTAAATAAAATCCTACTAAAAAATCTTAATGTACAAAAAAACCTAAATCTATATAAAAGATTCCTTAACTCTATGAAAAGGATACATTGAAACATGACGTAATGATAAAACTCTAGATACACATGCCAAGTACATTAATGAAACCCTAAATCTATACTGATGAAACCCTAAAAATGTCGATAATACCCTAAACACGAAGTTTGAAGTAAAATGACAATCCCTAGCTGCAACCCTAAATCTATAGTGATGAAACCCTAAAAATGTCCATAATACCCTAAACACGAAGTTTGAAGTAAAATGACAATCCCTAGCTGCAAAATATGTTCTAGATGTATTTAAATGCATATATTAATGGTAATAAATTTGATTTTCACCATTACTGGAATAACCTTTAAGAATAACGACTATAGCTTAAAAATATTACAAACTTTAAGAATAACGGCTATAGCTTAAAAACATTACGAAAATTTAATTCTTATAACCCCTGGTTGCAATAGCTCTCTACGTTGAGAAAGACACATATTTATACACAATAATTTGAACAAAAGATTATTACGATGGAGATTTAAACCAGAAAACTGCAATCCCATACATGATGCAGGCCATGTTAATTTGAACGAGCACTGCACAGTAATTTATTGGTTCACAACGAGCAAAGCCATGATGCGGCGACTGGAAGCCGAATGAGGACGAAAAATTAAAAGTGAAGCCGAATGAGGACGGAAAATTAAAAGTATATTAAGTTAAATAAAACCCAAACCTACATTCGTTGTAATTCCAAATCAGTAAATAAAATGTTAAAATCTCTCCCTGTATAAATGAAATTTTAATAAAAAAATATTTTAAATTATAAAACAGGTTGAGAGGTGGTGTGTTCAAGTCTTGCCCAGGAAACAGTAAACTAATACATGATTCAGTCAATGTGATTTTGAATGTACAGTATACAGTGGGCTACTTGACAACTCATTGGTTCACTTTCAGGCCTTCTGTACTTTGACGAAAGCGGTGTGGAGTGCCCTGCGGTTGGAATCTGCTACAACGTGCAGGCTGTCCAGGCGGTTGAAAGCCAAGAAGCAGGTGCTGGAAGCCGAACCAGAAGTGAAAAAGGCGGCGACGCAGGTGCAGTTGGAGAGACACAGAGCCTTATAAGAAGCAGAAGAAGTAGATGTTTTATGGTCGACGAAGAACTTAGTCGGGTAATAATCCACACCTTTCACTTCCACCAATTCTTGCTTCCCTCTGCAATTCAAATTCAGGGGAAGCCGAGGCAAGCAACCCGCGTCGGGCTGAAACTGTTCCTTCATTTCAAACAGGGCGGGCGCGGGCAACTGCACTGACCATTGGAGCAAACGCCATATGCCCCGCAGACGGACGGCAGGCTGCAGTTGAAACACGATGGGAAGAGCTCGTAATCCACAGTCCAAACCAGAGGATCGCCTCCAAGAATTCCCCTCATCGGCAGCGCCACATACGCTCTCAGGTTCCCGTCAGAGTCCAATCTCACAAACCTTAGCGAGGATTGGTCTCCCGACTTGAAGGTACCGAAAGGCAGAGTATCAGAAAAAGAAGTGGGCGAGCATGAAAGATTCTTATTCCCAGAGCTGCCTGTTGCCGATGCGCTTCCTATGTTGTCCAGACCAAACAGATTTCCCGCGTACACAACTTGAGCAATTAGAGTTCCAGAATTAATGCAGGGATTCTTTATGAATTCATAGCTGAGACCCGGGAAACCCCAAGTCCAATAAGGCAATTTATCTTTATAAAGCACCAAGCCCCCTTTCTCTGCCACCAGTGAAAAATCCCCTTCTGAGGGATTGGTGGGTGAGGCATTGCTCACCAGCTTCTGCCCGGTTCGAAGAATTTGCCCGATCGTCAGAGTATTGGTGGGATGCTGCCAACTGTAACAGACGGTGTAAGAACCCAGATTCTGTGCCTTCAAATTCGTCGTATTGTATAGATTCCAGTTTCCATTCTCGAATAATTCCATGGACTCCACTGGGTTACCGGAGGACCAAACTTGGGTGCCGTCGGAGTCCAGGAGGACCAAAATTCCGGCCTTACCAGTGCGCACGAGCCTGGCCTTTTCTCCGATAGGCCTGTTTCGATTTGCGCTCCAGAAATCGGTGCCCTTAGGGGAAGAGGAAAAGGGGCTGAAGACGATGGACAAAGTAAATTTGCCAGAGTTGTTGTGATCCAGAAATCCCAAGGCGTAATTTCCTTCTATGGCTTCCCGTTGCTGTAAGGCCGGGGTATTGGAAAGAGCATAGCCCTTTGGCCATAAAAATGGCGCTGCATTTGCTCCCAGTGGAGGAACAAGAACAAATACTACAGCTGCCGCTGATAACATCAGCGCGATCACAAGCTTCGCCATTGAAATCAAAATGAGAGATTCAAGAAGACTGTGCATGTGGATGAATAGGGCTCCTGGTTAATGGAATTTATAGATGGAAGATGTCGAGAAATTTTGTATTCATGCAGTGCGCTTTGAAAATTATTTTGCATCCAGTTTATTTTTATTAAATTTTAAACCTGGTATTTTGTTTAAAAAAAAATATTTTGGAGGAAGCTCATTTTTATTAGATTATTAATTTGAAAATTATTTTATATGTTGTTTATTTTTATTAGATGATTAGTTTAAAATTTTAAACATGGTGTTTTGTTTAATATTAATTTTTGCATTTATTAATTATTTTTATTAGATATTAAATTAAGATTTTAAATATGGTGTTTGGTTTAAAAATTAATTTGTATGTAGTTTATTTTTATTAGATTATTAGTTGAAAATTATTTTGCATGTAATTTATTTTTATTAGATTATTAGTTTGAAAATTATTTTGCTTGTAGTTTATTTTTATTAGATTATTAGTTTGAAAATTATTTGCATGTAATTTATTTTTATTAGATTAGTAGTTTAAATTTTAAAGATGGTGTTTTGTTTAAAAAATTATTTTGCATGTAGTTTATTTTTATTAGATTATTTGTTTGAAAATTATTTTGCATGTAGTTTATTTTTATTAGATTATTAGTTTAAATTTTAAACATGGTGTTTTGTTTAAAAAATTATTTTACATGTAGTTTATTTTTGTTAGATTATTAGTTTGAAAATTTATTATATGTAGTTTAATTTTATATGAATATTAGTTAAATTTTATGGGAGGGGTTGTTTATTTTTATTAATTATTGATTTAAATTGTATGGAGATGGTTGAAAGGTGAAAATAAATTTTTTTATTTTTTTTTCTTATCTAATCTTTTCTTACTAATTAATTTTATATAATGTTTTTAATTTAAGATGCAAATTAGAACATGTCTCTAGAGGGTGTTCACCACACATTCCAATGAAGATTCTTGACCATTAAATCTTTGGGCAATTACATCCCATAAATAATAAATTATTCTTTATTTATTTTTTTAATATTGAAACTAACTTCTTCTTATATTCAACCTAAAGTTTTTTTGTGAACTGTACATTTTGTATTACTTACAAGAGAGAGTACATGGTGATTATATCCATAGTTAGAGTTTCCTTAGATCTGAAATCAAAGACAAAGAAACATAGATAACGTTGAGCCAATAAGAGAATTGGAGTCCTCTTAACAAACATAGTTTAGAAGCTATACTCTCAATAATTGAGACTAGTGTAAACACATCGGCATAATCTAAACACCATGCATTCAGTAATCATAGACAACTATTGGACTACAAGTACAATATAATTTTAACCAACGGTCTAATAGCCAATCACAAAAGGAAACCACAACAACAACAATAATACTCCACAAATTTAAGACAATTAAAATCTTGCAAGTTTCACTGGCCGCAAGAATGTTGTCCTTGCAAGTTGCATCAACTGCAAAAGACTTGTCCAATAAAGCGAGAGGGCAGCCATTGATGCTAATTGACGAAGCCAATAAAGTAGAAGCATCCATTGTTGATAAGAAACAAAGAGCTGATAGGCAAAACCAGTCGTGAGGAACTATGAGCAACTAATATCATTAGACAAAACACTGCAAAACCTTGCTCACACCAAAACAAGTGCAAAATTGAAAGGACCACAAATACGACCCAATATCTCCACATGTCCCTATTGATAAGAGCAATAAAATTGTCAGCAACATTAAAATGTGCTCATCAATAAAAGGCCAAAATTGTGATACCATATTATAGTCTAGGTCTGAAGAAATAATAGTAAGGTTTGGGTCACTGTTAACTAGTGGATCTATTGGATCTCCAAGCGGATGAGTGAGATCCCCTAAGGTTGAATTCAACACGAGATAACTCTCCACATAACTCAAGCAAAAGTCAATGTCATTAAGGCAATATCTCAGATTCTATAAAATATGCTTGATGTCCTCCAATGAAAAAAAGACATTATAATTGTCAATTTTCTTGTCCTTGAAATTTACCAAGTGTAACAAAGTGCCCATTTGTTGATTCAAGGATAGAGAATGTAGGAAATGCAACCTCCTCTTCCAAAATTTTCTTGAGTCTAGAACCCATTTCAAACTTTCACCAACAACTTCCGAGTTAGAATGGTAAGGGTGATCCCCTGACTCTTTCAATTCCAACAACAAAATTTCTTTACGCACTTCAAGGGGGACAAAATCAAATAAAGTTGCCACTAAGTCAAAGGAAAGAGGCTGACAATATTTAACTCCAACATTATTAGCACATCCTCTTCTACTCACCATTCTCTAATGACGAGGCATGGTGGCCAATACAAGAGAAAAATGCAGACAACTGGTGAGAGTATCACGACTAGAAAATCAAGCAAACGGATGAACCAACACCCCTTCAATACTAAACCGAAAGACAATTAGGTCGCCCCCTAAGTTCCACACTAGAGGCCCAAATTCGAGGAAGGTTTTTGAATTCATTACAATCTAAAGACATAAGTGACACAGATAACTCCATTGCCATATCAACACTCGAAAACTATGAATACCCAAATAGGCCACAAGACCAAACCCAACCCTGAGGACAAATGATAACATAAACAAAGTCGTTCCAAACTTAAAGAAGCAATTAAGATCCACATTTGAATGGGCAATGCCCCAACTCTCTAGTCCAAGGAGCTTCAGAGCCTTAAACTAGATAAATCTTAGCAAAACCTAAATTAAATGTTGTCTCTCTATTGATACAGCTAGAAAACCATTCGCTTTAATGCCACACACAAAAATGACTTGGATACCAACATCCACGAACCAAAATTGTATAGGGATAAGAAATACCTCTGAATTCGCTATCTAGGAGGGGTGAACTTGAGTATATAACCACCAATTCAAATACATGCTTGAGCTCTGTGGCATTCAGATATAGAATGAAGAAAAGCAACCCCACACACTAGCCAACATTAATGAAGTGGAAAATAGATTTACCTCCTCACAAACAAAGCCCAAATCCTCAACAGGCAGACATTAGATTGCAACACTCACTACAACATGAAACCGGGTGCAGGAGGTTAAGGAATGAACCTCATCAACACTCCCTTGCGTAACATACATTCACCATCCCATGTCAATGAACATGCATTTATAGTGAAAGGACATTGAGTGTAAAGCCCAAGTCCTCTTACCTAACCCTTTCCATGCCATTACCAAATAGAGACAAATGTAAGCTTGCCACGTCTTCCAAGAGATCATCGTTCCCTCCATCGATCGCACCCCCATCGAGGACTAGACGATCTTTCTCCAACAACATTCTTAGGCGTTCAAATCCTTCCACCAGTGGAAAAGGGGGCCAAAATTCATCTAGTATCGAAGTTCTAGACTTACAACCCAAATTCGCCAAGAAATCAACAACTGCATTCATTGATCGTCTAGAGTGCCTAACTATTATGTAATCCAACTATTTAAGTAGAACACTTATACGACCTACTATGTTTTCCAACCTCCAACTCTTAACAATTTTACCTAGAGGGTTCCCATTTAATAGATGATACAAAAATTGTATGGGCAAATGTGAATCCCCATCAAATTGCAATAACTTAAAATGTTCACGTATTTCTATACAAAGATTTTTCTCCAATGCCAAAAATTTAGCCATATTATTGCTAACTAAACCAAAAATATAAGCAAAAAGTATCAATGTAGTTGAGTTCTAATCACGGAGCACAACTCCAAATCTTGCAACGCCCCGGTTTCCCTTGGAGGCACCACCAAAACTTAATTTAACGAAACCACTAGGGGGAGGTGAAGAAGATGTATTCGAAGATAAGAACACCTCTTGAGGATGTTTGTTAGAAAGGATGCACATGTTTTGTGATAAATTGAGTCGTTGTAGGATCCCCACCTCAATAACATCAACTTTCCAATCATCCTCTGACCAAGAAGTTGCAAGAATAGTTTCCTTGATATTTTGTAGAATTACATTCTTGAGAACTAAAACGGTTCGCTTCTTATTCTGAAAAATTATGTCATTTTGTTCTTTGCACATATTCGAAAGGATGAATCATGTAACCAATATCCATGTTTGATTAACAACAAAACTTTTAAATGTTGAAAAATTCCATTGTACTAGTGCCTCAACTAAATTGTTGGGAATTTGATTATCAATACCAAAAGTGGAGTGAAGAAAGGACCACACTTCCTCAAGAAACACAGAGGAATGACACAAATGCTCCATGGTTTCTTCAACATGTAAACAAAGAGAGCAAAAGGATGAATCTTCAACACACCTCTTTCTTATTAAAATTAAAATAAGCTTAATTAAAATTAAACAATTTAAAATTTTAAAAATAATAAATTAATATAATATATAAAATTTGGCGGAGTTCTCATTATTAAAGCTATTGAGAGGTTACATGTTCTATCTCTCAACACTCTCGAGATCGAGCTCCATAGTTGAACTAACATGAAGTGATCCTTTTGGGTAACTCTACCTGGTATATAATATTTTGTAAACCTATTTAAGTAATAAAATATAATTTTAAAAAATATATTATAGTATGGATAGTAATTATAGTTATGTATAGAGTATTTATTATAGATAGTTTGTCTTGGATTTAATGTTTGAATTATTTGGTAAGTGTTGATATTTGATTATAATTTTTGTTTAGATTAATTTGTGCTTTAATATTTTTAATGTATATAGTTAATTACAATTCATATGAATTTTAGAGTTTAAGTTATTTAAAAATGTAACAAATATTATTTATTTAAGTTATTTAGTAAATATATATTTTAATTAAACGTTATTTTTTTATTTAATATTAATTAATATGTTATTTCATTTAATTATATATGTGATAGTAAATAAATTTGCACGGTCAGATGTTTGTAATTTAAATTAAATAAAAGAGATGTTGTTTGTAATTGATAGTGAAACATTATTTTAAAAGGGAAAAAATAATAGTGTACTCTCTTTCAAGTATATATTTTTTTTGGTCTCTATAACATAATCTTAAAAAATGACATGTAAGACATTATTTGTTTAATATGAAACATTATACAAATATATGTCTAAGTGTACTTTTTATGGTCACATAAAATATGACAGGTAACATATTATTTGTTATTAAAAATGACACGTTAATATGAAACATAATACAAATATATGTTATAGTCTAAAGCTTTGTCAGTGTTATTTTTTTTATAGTCACTAACATATATATTTATTTGTTTAATATGAAACATAATATAAATATTTATCTATTTAATATGAAATATAATATAAATAGCCATAGTTTAATTTATAAATAAAATTACTTTTTTATGAGTGTACTCTTTTATGGTCACAACATATATATTTATTTGTTTAATATGAAACATAATATAAATAGGCATAGTGATGAAATGACAATTTTCATAATTTTTTTTTTATTAATTTTAATTAAATATTGATGAGATTTTCAAAACTTGATTTTAAATTGTTTAATTTGTAAAATTTAAGTGTCACAGGGTTTTTCATGGTGCTAAATCTATTTATGCATTCAAAAATGTATTTTAAACAATAAAAAAAAAATCACATTCTTGCTTGAAAATGGATTTTTCAGGGTGCTAAATCTATTTATGCATTCAAAAATGTATTTTAAACAACAACAAAAATCACATTTTTGCTTGAAAATGTATCGCGAGATTTATGGTAGAAAATGCTATTTCATCTATAAATTAGACTAAGTCATACAAATATATGTTATAATTTAGATTTTTTTTTTCAGCTAGTTAGTTTATTTTTTTTTCAAGGAAAAATCTCAACTTTATTCATAAAATGAACAAAATTACATATTGTAGATGCTTAAAAAAACATATGCAGAAATAGCCGATTTTGGAATCCAAGATGAAAAAACAAAAACTCATAAAAAATTTACTCCCTTCTGCCTTTCTTTTTTTCCACTTTCCTCCAAACATTATTGTTGGGAGTGGAAGATACAATACATTTGTGTTTATGTTACATTTGCAAGTGATTCTTTGTCAGAATTTGAACTTTCTGATGCCTGTATTCTTTTGGTGCCACTAACTTATTTTTCACATGGGGTTTCTCTACCTGTTGTTGTTGTTGTATGGAAGGCATAGGAACTATTGAGGAATTAAGTTTTTCGTCATTCTTCTGCATAGATTCCTGGGGCTTCGGGACTTTGTCATGTGTGGCTTTTTCTATGATTTCTATCTCCTCAATTTCAGCTTCCTGTGATTCAGAAAATTGTCATCCTTTTGGTTTTGAAGCTTGTTGCTTTTTCTTTTTTGGATTTGCTTTTGCTTGTGGACAAGTGTCTTGAAGGTGATTGGTTTGTAAGCACAAACGACAATGGAAGGCCGTATTCTCGTAATCTAGCGGTTGAGTCCACTTCAAATTGTTTGGACTAGAATAATTCTATCGGGTAATCCTTTACTGAGATCTACCTCTACACATATTTTGGCAAAGGTGAAAATGCCTTTTGAGACTCTATCTGCATCCACTTTTAAGAACTCCCCTGAGGAATTCCCTATTCCCTGTAACACTGAGTGATGCCAAAAATGAAGGGGAAGATTATCTAGCCAGACCCAGGCTGGCATTTTTGAAACCACCATGGTATTTGCATTGAAATTCGGGAACCATGGTGTCAAGAAGAGACATGCGTTGCCCCAAAACCACGGTCCCTCATTTAAAACATATTGCATATTTGTTGTTGAATCAAACTTGACTATGAAGAACCCTTTTGAGCATGGATGAAATTCATAATTTTTTGTCCAAGTAGATGATATCCATTGATGTAAATTCTCCGATTTGGGTCAGAATCCATTGAACCTGCATATTATTTCTTTTGTATAAAATTAATAGTATATCTCATTAACTTCTGGCATGTTGATTGTCAGTGCCGACACTTGGTTCATCTCCCCGACAATATAGGGACCAGGTATTTTGGGACATTGTTCTTCCTCAGTTTGTGGTTCTGATCTCCTTTTAACTGCGTCCTTGAAAAAAGTTGGGCCTTTAGTGTTGGTTTCTTGACAGCCTCCAAGTAGATGTGATTTCAAGATGATGGTAGAATCAATTCCTATGTCATAGTCCTGTAACTTGACTCCTTGCAAAAGTTTCCCCGCATAAATCAAACTTTGAAAACGTTTTGGAATACCTATCTGTTGATGAATATTTTGTTGCAAAACTTATACTCATTCCCAGATCCCGATCCTCATACTTACTAATTGTCCAATCAGGGAGTTAATGAAAATTTGGATCAGTTCTCCTTTATTCGAATATGAGGGATGACAACCTAGATCCGCCCTCTTATGGGTCGGGTCTCCAACATCCTGCTCTACGATTCCATCAAGCCTCATTTTTTAAATAGACTTTGTTGTTCCTTCCACCAGATCAGCGAGTGAGAAAGAGGGAAGTCTCTCTTGACACAGTAACTCTTCGGTGTGAACGTGTGATCTATCTGGACCTGCATAAAAAAATAACCTTTGTTGAGATCACATTTATGCCCACTAGATCTTTCCCATGCGTTTTCCTAGGGCACCGATTGCCATAATGGAGGATGTTGTATGGATCTGAAACTAGATGGAGTTCCATGAGGCCTGGCGATTTGTAAGATGAAACCCTTGCTATCCATTGCTTAACCTTCGGCTCTCTCTCCAACTTATACTTTCGACCCTAGATCTACCATCTCCAGATATTGTTTGGCTAGGGTCGGGTTTGGCGTGCCCCTGTCTCCATGGATTGTTGCAAAGGATTTGGATTTTCTTCCTGTGTAGCATATCCCCATTGACGAAAGTCGTCTCCTTCCTTGCCTTCAGATCCGGGGTGGGGGAGTCTGGAGCTATAATTGCAGAGCCAACATTGCATGAATCTAGCTATGATCTTTCAATATGATCTGAATCGACTTGTTGATAGAAAGAAACCTTCGCCCGATTAATAGGTATACATCGATGTGTAGCTTTTTCTATGATTTCTATCTCCTTAGTTTCAACTTCCTGTGATTTAGAAAATTGTCATCCTTTTGGTTTTGAAGCTTGTTGCTTTTTCTTTTTTGGATTTGCTTTTGCTTGTGGACAGGCGTTTTGAAGGTGATTTGTTTGTAAGCACAAATGACAATGGAAGGTCGTATTCTCGTAATCTAGCAGTTGAGTCCACTTCAAATTGTTTTGGACCAGAATATTCTATCGGGTAATCCTTTACTGAGATCTACCTCTACACATATTCTGGCAAAGGTGAAAATGCCTTTTGAGACTCGATCTGCATCCACTTTTAAGAACTTCCCTAAGGAATTCCCTATTCCCTGTAAAACTGAGTGATGCCAAAAATGAAGGGGAAGATTATGTAGCCAGACAACTAACATTTTGAAACCACCATGGTATTTGCATTGAAATCCGGGAACCATGGTGTCAAGAAGAGACATGCGTTGCCCCAGAACCATGGTCCTTCATTTAAAACATATTGCATATCTGTTGTTGAATCAAACTTGACTATGAAGAACCCTTTTGAGCATAGATGAAATTCATAATTTTTTGTCCAGGTAGATGATATCCATTGATGTAAATTCTCCGATTTGGGCCAGAATCCATTGAACCTGCATATTATTGCTTTTGTATAAAATTCAGAGTATATCTCATTAACTTCTATCATGTTGATTGTCAGTGCCGACACTTGGTTCATTTCCTCCACAATATAGGGACCAAGTATATTGGGACATTGTTCTTCCTTAGTTTGTAGTTTTGATCTCCTTTTAACTCCCTTGAAAGAAGTTGGGCCTTTCGTGTTGATTTCTTGACAGCCTCCAAGTAGACGTGATTTCAGGATGATGGTAGAATCAATTCCTATGTCATAGTCCTGTAACTTGACTCCTTGCAAAAGTTTCCCCGTATAAATCAAACTTTGAAAACGTTTTGGAATACCTATCTGTTGATGAATATTTTGCTGCAAAACTTATACTCGTTCCCAGATCCCGATCCTCATACTTACTAATTGTCCAGTCAGGGAGTTAATGAAAATTTGGATCAGTTCTCCTTCATTCGAATATGAGGGATGACAGCCTAGATCTGCCCTCTTATGGGTCGGGTCTCCAACATCCTGCTCTACGATTCCATCAAGCCTCATTTTTTAAATAGACTTTGTTGTTCCTTCCACCAGATCAGCGAGTGAGAAAGAGGGATGTCTCACTTGACACAGTAACTCTTCGGTGTGATCGTGTGATCTATCTGGACCTGCATAAAAAAATAACCTTTGTTGAGATCACATTTATGCCCACCAGATCTTTCCCATGCGTTTTCCCAGGGCATCGATTGCCATGATGGAGGATGTTGTACGAATCTGAAACTAGATGGAGGTCCACGAGGCATCGCGATTTGTAGTATGTAACCCTTGCTATCCATTTCTTAACCTTCGGCTCTCTCTCCAACTTATACTTTCGACCCTAGATTACCATATCCATATATTGTTTGGCTAGGGTCAGGTTTGGCATGCCCCTGTCTCCATGGATTGCCGTAAAGGATTTGGATTTTCTTCCTGTGTAGCGTATCCCCATTGACGAAAGTCGTCTCTTTCCTTGCCTTTAGATTCGGGGTGGGGGATTTTGGAGCTATAATTGCAGAGCCAACATTGAGTGAATCTAGCCATGATCTTTCAATCTGATCTAAATCGACTTGTTGATAGAAAGAAACCTTCGCCCGATTAATAGGTATACATCAATGCTCGCGGGGTTTTCTATCCTATCCTAGGATTTACGGTCACGACCGATGCATGTGATTTGCAAACTTGGAATGTTTGTCCTCCCAATCGTGGGTCATTCGGCATGTCTAAGACTGGTGATTTGAAAAATCTTCGTCGATCTGCTTCCCATTCTCTCTCAGGGAATGGAAGCTCTTTGCTAGTATTTCTCTAGCTCCCCCAAATTTGCCCTCACCTGAATCTGTGAGACAGAGAATTCCGAAACCGCAAGAAATTGCAATGCCAAAAACCCTCGCTGCGTTGCAATTTCCAGAACTCGTCATCTCTGCCCAATTTTATTTATTTATTTGTATTTAAGTAATTTAACATAATTGGCAAGGATAAATTTTTGACTTAATAGAATTATAAAATGTTAGTATTGCATAAACTCATTATAATAAGTATATTTAATAAAGGTATTTGTGGTTTTAATTTTTTTTAATAAAAATAATTTTATTAACCTAAAATTGCAATATTCATAGCTCTCATGGGGCTTTGGACTGATGATGAATGGGTGTACCATGTTAAGGCACTCCATGTGAAAGGTCATTAGTTGAAATTGAAATCCCCCATGGGCTTTTTGTCCCCAAAAAAAATGCAATATTGATAACCTAATTTAAGGAAAACAAAATTCATAAGAAGTTTAGCTTCATCTAGATTTTCTTATATATATATATATATATATATATATATATATATATATATATATATATATCAAAGCAAAACACATTCTATAGATGTCATTGACATTGCAAAGTGTGTAACAACTTTGGTTAAAAATCCATGTCAAAATATATAAGACCATGGTCATGGGGCACATATTCCAAGTTGAATGGTGGGCAAAACATCCTAGTGAGTGTTCATTCGGTTTGTCATGGCTAAGGAAATTGACAAAGGCAATGGAAAAGGCTTTGGAAAGGCATGAGGCATTTATTGACATTTTATTTATGAAAATAATGGAAATTAGGAGAAAAAAAAGGTGACAGGTCATAAGTTGCATGTGAGGAGGAAAATGAAGGAAAATAATGGAAATTGAAGAAAATAAAGGCCTCATTGATAAAAAGGCTTCTAGAATCAGTTGGTAAGCTTTTGACAGGTTTTGGTGGAGCTCTCTTCTATTCTCTCTCTCTCTCTCTCATCCTCTTGGAAACTTTGAGTTTTCTTGGAGCACTCTTGGAGGAGTGTGCCATACATGGAGTTTTTGAGCAAGAAGGCAAAAGAAGAGTAGGAAAGCGCAAGAGGACATCAAGGTCAACAACTACAACGAGTTTTGCTTGCAGGTACTGAGTTGCATGTATGTTTTCCTCACTGGTTTTGGCATGCATGGCATATGCATGTGGTTTATTGGTCATGATCTATCACTAGCATGGATGATTGCTTGGATTGACAATGGATTTGCCTAGCCTTGCCATTTCTTGGATAGTCATGGTGTTGTGGGTTCATTTCATTGTTTTCTGGTTGGTTCTGATTTTTCCTTTAGCTTGGGTTGAGTTACTTGTTCCTGGAGCCTTGGTTGGACAAATGCTCTGGAGCCCTGTAACAACTTGGGTTGAGTTATTAGTCTTAGAGCCTTGGGTGGACAAATGCTCTGGAGCCCTTGGTGGGTTGAGTTACTAGTCTTGGAGCCTTGGTTGGACAAATTCTTTGGAGCCCTGTATAAGTTGTGGGTTGAGTTACTGGTCCTGGAGCCTTGGTTGGAACAAATGATCTGGAGCCTAGGAAGGCTTGGGTAGAGACCAATCTGATGATGGTTTTGTGATGTCCGACTGTGAGGTGGAAACAATGTTTGATGGGTTGAGGTGGTTGGTCTTTAGAAGCTCTAGATGGTTTTGGATTGATGTGTTTTATGAGATCCCACATTCATGCTTGGAATATGGCACAAGAGTGACTGGTTGAAGAGAGATTTGGCTCAACCATGTCTATGGTCAGGCTGTTCGTGGAAGTCCCACAAGGGGTTCGCCTTTGCATCATTAATATGAGGTTATTTCTCCTTGTTATTTTATGAGAATTGTACTGGTTTATATGTGGATCATACAATTGTTGTTTCCTTAGTATTTATGTTGTTATTATGTTGGTTATGAATATGTATTATGACAGTGGCTATGTATGGCTCTCATCATGTTTTTACATGTAATGGAATGAATAATGTATCTATGGCCTAATAGATGAAATGGGAGCAAATGTGTTGAGACGTCAATGCTTCTTAGTGACTCTCATATGAGTATGAGACCCCTATGCTTAGATCTATGGTTTACACCTGTAGATTACATATTTGTGATATGTTTGATGAAATGTATGTCGTGGCTAGTAGGGGTCCAGTTAAGGGCTTGTTTAAGTAATTGCATTTGTATCATCATTCCCTTGTTATCTTTCTATCCTGAAGGTGTCATTCAATTTTGGGCAGTGACCTGGGCTCTGGGCTTGAAAAAATGGCTCAAATCCTGGAAACGCTAGCACAACACTGAGCAAAATAGTCCCTGAATGTTGGCATGCTATGTTGTGGGAGTGTCCACAACCCTTTGGACGTTGGCATGCCCATATCATGGGAGAATCCGAGGGTTAATTGGTCAAAAAACTCGATGGGATTCAGGGATTGGTTACCTGAGAGGTGGGGATGGTTCTTGAGAGTCTTCTTGTTGTTGTGGAAGGTCTATATGATGTGTTTCTGTCAGTTCCACTTCCTTAACGTGACTTAGGAGGTCAAATCATATCATAGTAACTTCTCATCACATGTTTACCCTGGTTGGCTAGTTACTTGGGTAGATGTGGGAGGAGGGTGTTACAAAGTGCTTCATGACTATTCATAAAAAGTCATATACAAGCACTTATTTAATTATCTTACAAAGCATCGCCCTGATGGGGGTGGAAAATCAAATTGTTAGTGGGATTGGGGGGAGTGCCAACCACCCCACCGGATCTTGAGGCCAATAATGGGAGGGTGTGGTGGGAACGTGGCATGCTCCCCCATGTAGAGCGGGTGCGACAAAATTATTTAAGCATGCTAGAGTGACGCTGGTGGTTGGAGGTCCTACGTTGTGGTTGCCGGTTGTCAATGGTGGTCTGGTGTTCAGAGGAGCAGAAGGGTCGACCTTATGGAGGCCTTGCAAGACAATTAAGGTTTGTCAAAAATGGTATTTGCTTCTTATATTACCTGTTTTTCTTATGTTCTCAAGGAAAAAGGAGCATGTGAGTAAAATTCGGGATTCGAGACCTAGAAGTTTTGTGAATTTTGGGGAGCTGTAGAGCGACAACATTGGACTTCTTCCACGAGTGACGAGCCTATAGTTGTGCCTTTCTCCTCATAGTCATTTAGCCTTGGAAGTAAGTGTTGGTCAAAAAGTTGTTATTGATGTCAATAAAATGACATCCTAAATAGCATGTCGTAATTAAAATCCTATGAAAAAAATTATAGTTTTAAAAAAAACTATATCTATATAAAAAATACCCTTAGATAGTTGAAAGATAACTTAATGATAAAACTCTAAATACACATGTCAAATACATGTGCCCTAACATGGACCATTCATATGATGAAACCCTAAAGATACCCATGATGCCGTAAAGATGAAGATTGAAGTATAATGCCAATCCCTCGGTGCCAAATATGTTATACATGTATTTAAATGCATATGTTGATGGTAATAAATTTGATTTTCATCATTACTATAATAAACTTTAAGAATAACGGTTATACCTTACGATTTTGATCCGCCACACCGAGCAGGTGGTACAGAGGGGGGAAAGCCATGATGCAACGACTGGAAACCGAATGAGGACGAAAAATTAAAAGTGAAGTCGAATGAGAATGGAAAATTGAAAGTATATTAATTTAAATAAAACCTATATAAAAAGCAAAAAAAAATTATAAATGAAAATTTATTTAAAAAATTCTGAATAGAAATGTTAAATCAATAATATTTTAAATGATAAATTGTTTGAGTATTTATAAAAAGAGTTTCAGCGTAAATCACATGAAAAAGATTTTTGTTCACGCGTTTCGAATCAATCAGTGTGGTTCATCGTCAGGACAAGTTGAAGAAACAGATCCAGCCTAGCAAGTTAAATAGTCTGAGCAGAGATTCCAACGGCTAATTTTACCTAAAAGATCCAAGTCAAAATTAATTTAATATTTTAATATTATTATTGTTATCAT
>APFE031521448.1:24817-54498 GCA_000404065.3 Pinus taeda | reverse complement strand
AGATGCTATTGGCATTGCAAAGAGCTTAATGAGTATTCATAAAAATTCATATGCAATTATTTATGTAGTTATCTTACAAAACATCAATTTAAATATATTATTTGTTTTTTCTTAATAAATTTTGTAATGGCAAGATATTGGAGAAGAGATACAGGATAATAGAGTACCATAAAAAAACATTTCCACCCCACTCTAAAAAGAATAGTTACTTCTTATTCATAAATAAAAACATTATAATTTCTTATTTGTAAATAAGAAAATAAGTTACGTTTTGTTTTTTCATTAGTGAAAACAAAATTACATGTTGTAGGAGCTTGCAAAACATTCCATCATGCCAGTTAGGAATGGTGATCACAAAGCCAAACAAATATAAACTACAAGAGTATGGAGATGGTCAGGCTACCTCTTTCTCCATTTTTCCTGTTCTACTTTCCGCCACTCTCCTTGTGAAGGAGTGGTTGATACAAGTGCTAACTGGTTCTCTGGATCCATTCTTGGAGTTTCCTTATCGGATTTCGAACTTTAAGATACATGGTGTCATTTGTAACCCCCCAACTTTGATACATTGATAGACCTTTATGTATGTGATGTGGTCATTGGGATTTCAAGTGCTTCATGTTTTGCTTCCTCTTTTTCTTCCCTTTCTTGTGACTTCTGGACTTCTTCGTTGATAAGGGAATATGTTTCTTCTTCATCCTCTTTGTCTTGAGGTAAATGTTGTGGAAATTTCCATCCCTTTGGTTGCTTCCCTATTTTCCTCTTCCTGTGTGGTTCTTTTTTGGCATCACGACATATATTTTGCAGATGTCTTGTCTGTCGGCATATTCAACATCTGAAAGTTGTCTTCTCGAAGTCTAGGAACTGATTCTAGCATTGCTTGTTGTGTGTCAAGAGGATGTGATCCGACAACCCTTTGTTGAGATCCACCTCTAAACAACTTCTGGAAAAATTGAAGATTCTTTCCTCCACTCTTTGTGTATCAGTATTTATGTATCGACTTAAGAATTTCCCAATGCCTTCTAGTATTTTATGATGCCAGAAATGTAGGAGTAGATTATGCAGCCTAACCCACACCAACATTCTTGGTACCACCATTGTATTGACATCAAAATCTGGGAACCATGGGGTAATAAAAATACCCATAGATTGCCAAAACCATGACCCTTCATGCAATGTATATTATCGTTCTTCCGATGATGCAAACTTTACTATGAAGAATCCTTTGGAGCATGGGTGTATTTCGCAGTTTATTTTCTAAGTTGTAAAAATCTAGTGGAATAGATCCATTGGTTTTGACAAATAACAGTTGAATTTGCACATGACGACTTGGTCCTCATAAGTTGCGCACAAATCATTATTTTTGCTAGATCTACAGTCAATGCTGGGGCTTGATTTAGTTGCTCCAGGATATAGGGATTGAGTATGTTGTGTGTCCGGTTTGGATCATAACTCCACCTCCGCATGGAAATGTGTGTAGAGTCTTCAGTGGTCTTGGTGTTCGCTTGATAATTCATGCATGCACATGTGTCTCCTTCGCTTGCTACTTGGTACGCTTTGTGTGCTCGTCTGTTCGCTTACAAGTCTCCTAGCATGCGCTCCTTTTTCATCTTGTTTGTCATCGCACCATGTCTCATCCATGTACTTGTATCTACAATCACTCATACGAACTCAGTTTTTGATGAAACAAATTGTGTTAGAATCGTTTTTTTGAGACAGACACAATTGTTTAGGTTTCAAGCTATTTTGAGAACTTCGATTTTTGAGCTAAATATTAAGCACCTAATCATTCCTCCCCACTATAAGCCTTTTGGACCCCAAAAGATACTATTAATTTTTCAACATGTGAGGGTACAACTCCCTCACCTTGTCGATCTACAACCATTTGGCTTGAGAAGGATTTTGTCCCTTGAGTCCCACTCTAAGGTATTCGACATCGCCTCTCTTCGAAGTCCTGGTTCTTTTGTCAAGTATGAGATCCTGCTGAAGTTCATCAAAGTATTCTGGCAAGAAATCATCTATTGATGGCAGCTGAACATGTTCTCCTTGATCATCAATCAAAGGAGGCTCAAACAATTTCAAATTCTCAACATTAACAACAAAGTATATTTGCATATAAGGAGGAAAATCAAGCTTAAATGCATTGTTACCAATCTTTTCCAGAATTTTAAAAGGACCATAACAGATTGGCTTAAGCATTTTACCTTCCCCTTGAAGTCTCTCTTTGCTAATATATAACCAAACTTCGTCACCAAATTGAAATTTATGATCAACCCGATGTTTGTCATGCCTTGCCTTGTAGCTTCTTTGACTTTTCTCAAGTTGTTCCTGCACTATATGATGTATCAACTGAATTTTCTCTATGAACTTCCTTGCTTTATCAATGTCATTGTGACCATCGATGGCGACATCTTTCTCAAATATGAAGTCCAATGGAGATCTTGGCAAGTACCCATAACATACCTCAAATGGAGATGTGTTTGTTGAAGAATGATTTGCCCTTTTGTATGCATGATGTATGTAATGCAACTGTTCATCCCACAACTTGGGATGTTTGTTGCAATATCATCTAAGAAGATGAATAAATATTCTATTGACCACCTCGGTTTGTCCATCTATTTGTGGATGAAAGGTTGTACTCTTCTTCATTTTTGTGTCCATAATGTCCCACAAATTTTACCAAAAAATCCCAACAAATCGAGAATCTCGATCACTTACAATAGAAGTAGGAAGACCAAAATGAATCCAAATGTTTTGGAAGAAAAGATGAAGTTTTTGTTCAGATGTAATTTTATTTTTACATGGTGTTAGTATGCACATCGTATTGAACCTGTCTATAACTACATACAAGTAATCATGAATTTTCCTTGACAATGGAATACCTCCTACAAAATCCATTGAGATACTCTCCCATGGACGTGAAGGTACCTAAAAGTGGAGTGTATAAATCAAGTTTCCTATTTCTAGGCTTACTTGTAGCACATAAATAACATCCTCCTATGAAATGAGAAATATTATCCAACATGCGTGGCCAATAACAATACCTTTGAAGATTCACTATTGTCTTGCCTACACCAAAGCTTCTAGCAATCAATGAAGTGTGCACCTCCCTTATGATACTGTTTATTTCTCCTTGTGGAATACACAACTTGCCCAAGTGATACAACAAACTGTTATGTACATGATAATCAAACTCTTCAATTTGATTTCCTTGACTCAAGTTTGCACATTGTTCTATGTAACTTTCATGCAAAACAGAATTATGCTTGAGTATAATAGATGAAATTACAATAGGCCTTGAAAGCATATCAACTACCTTATTGTAGATTCCCTTTTTATACTTGATAACCAAACGAAATTATGTAGAAAACCCATCCATCTAAAATGTCTCGACTGTTGCAACTTTGACTGTGACTGTAAATACTGCAATGGTTGATGGTCGGTATGGATGATGGTCTCCTTCCCCATCAATAATATTTCCATTTATTAACACTTTGTACCAATGCATAAATTTCTTTTTCATATTTGGGATAGTTAGTTACAACTCCATTAAATATTTCAGAATGAAATGAAATGGGCTTACCATGCTGCAATAGAACTGATCCCATGGCATAATCGCTTGCATCCATTTGAATCTCGAATGACTGTCTAAGATCTGGAAGTGCCAATACCGGTTCTGAACTTATCTTTTGCTTCAAAGCATCAAATGGTTTCTTCTGTACATCTCCCCAATGGAAGACTTTCTTGACACTTGTCAATACATGTAATGGAGCTGCAACAGAAGAAAAATTAGCAATAAACTATCTCCAATATTGTGTTGCCCCTAAAAATTTTCTTACCTCTGTAACTGTATTGGGCTTGGGCCAATTCAAAATGACCTCAACCTTAGAGGGGTCTATCTTCAACTCACCTCCTCTAGCAATGTGTCCCAAATACACCAAAGAAGTCTTACCAAATTCACACATCGACATCTTTAAAAACAACTTTTATTTTCTCAAGACATCTATTACTTTGTTTACATGCATGACATGTTCATCTCTTGATTTGCTGAATATGAGAATATCATCTAAGTAGACAATGAAAACATCATCTAGGAATGGTCTCAATACATAATTCATTATCCTTATGAAAGTAGCTGGAGCATTTGTAAGACCGAAAGGCATAAGAAGCCACTCAAACAATCCTTGTTTAGTTTTAAATGCGGTTTTCTAAATGTATTCTTCAGCCATCCTAACTTGATGATAACCACTTCGTAAGTATAACTTAGTGAGTACTTTGCATACCTCAACTGATCAAGAAAATCATCAATTCTTGGGAGTGCATAATGATTCTTTACCATGATTTTGTTCAGTGCATGGAAATCCACACACATGCACCAAGTTCCATCCTTATTTGGTACCAAGTCAATGGGAAAACCACATGGAAAAGTAGATGGGTGTACGATACCTTTGTTCAACAATTCTTGAATTTTCTTTTTGATTTCCAATCTCTCCATAATAGACATGTGATGCATGCCAATGTTTGGAAGTGGAACATCTTGTTGCAACTGAATCTCATGCTAAATTCCCCTCTTGAGAGCTAACCCCTTTGGTTCCTGAAACATCTCGCCATGCTTGCTTACCACATCAAACAAATAAGATTTCAATTCATCATCACAACCTTCAAAAGATTCATAATCAATGTCATTCTTTTTCTTGATCATGAGAAACACAAAATTTTTACTTGCATTTACTAGTCTCTTCATCTGCCCTGCATTAACCATAGAAATGTTCAATTTTTTCGATGGGCTCTCATTATGTACTCCACCAGATTCTTGAGCAATATGTATTTGTTGTCATGGTGATAAAATACTGCTTTCCTATCATACAAATAAGGACGACCCAAAATTATTACTGAGATGTCAAGTGGAACTACATCTAACTCAACTTCATCAATGAACTTTTCAGTAATGGTGAACTTGAATAAACACTTCCTTGTAACTTGTAAGTTTGCATTGTTAACTATCCAACCCAATGGATATGGATTATGATGAGTTACAGTTTCAAAGTTTAGATTTTTAACCAAGTCTTCTCAAATCAAGTTTGATTGTGACCCACTATAAAATAATGCATCAATCTTTGTATGATTTGAAATCACTCCTACATGAAACAAATCTATTCTTGACTCTTCATTTGGAGTGTTGTTTTGACTATGTGATGAACTAGTGCTTGCAACAATTTCTTTTCCTTTTGTAACCAGGCTGAAATCTTGGTCTCATCATCAAAACCTGAAACAAGTTCATGTTGTGTGGTAGTGGTCGTCTTTTGTTTTCCCTTATTGTTTTGTTTCTTAGGCCTTAATTCGGGATGCAATTCCCAGCAGTGGGCTTCATCATGCCCCTCTTTGGAACAATGTTTACATGTGATTTTCTCCCCTTCTTTATTCACACTTTCATTTTTATTTCCCTTCCATTTTCCACCCTTCTCTTTCTATTTACCCTTGAATGGCTTCCTCTTACTACCCTCTTCTTGAATGTTCTTTCCTCTAGATTCAAGGTGCGTGGCTTGCACACATACCTCATCTAAATTGTTTGGATTGAACATAAGAATAGTATGTTTCAGATAGGAATGTAAACACCCAATATATTTCAAAAATGTAATGTAAACACCCAATATATTTCAAAAATGTATCTTGGGAATTCAAATTCACTCCTAATAACAAAGCCCTTTTCCTAAACTCCTGTGTATAATCTTGAATTGTTTGGCCTTTAAGCTGCCTAAAATTCTGCCAACTCATAATGGATTTTTGCATATAGGCTAAAGGATAAAGCTGTCTTTTAATTGCAGAAACAAATTCAACCCCAAGTAATGGATATCTTATTATGGATTCTCATTTCCTCTTGAGTCTTTTCTTCTCACCAAACTAGTGCAGCTCCTTCTAGCCTCAATGAAGCCAACTTGATCTTTATGTCATCTTCTTGAAGGTTCTGAATTCTGCAATATACCTCCAACTGTCCAACCCAATTGTCCAACTTTTCTTTATTCACCTCTCCATTGTACATGGGAAGTTCAAATTTTATGTCCAATTTAAGTAATGGAGTCTTTCCTTTTGGGGTTTTCAAATGAGTATGGGAAGTTTCAGTGGTGGTAGTAGAAGGTGATGGTTAAAGTCCTTCTTCTCATCTTTTTTATCCTCTGAGATTCCTTCTCCATGTGGAGGTTTAGAACTCTCTCCAACCATTCTAGTATTCCTCTCTTCTTAGAGTACTTTAACCATATCAGTTAAAGTGAAGAAATATTTCTTCAATTCTTCCTCTTTTGAAGAAGGACCTTTGGGCTCTCTTTCTCCAAAAATAATGGCTAGGGATTTAGGCTTAGAAATTGGTACTGTTTGTACCTCTTCAATCTCAGTTGAAGGCAAAACTTGAGGAGTTTCACGTGAAACTAGAATTGGAACTTTGGGTGGTGGATATTGTTTCCTTGTGGCTCTCCTTCTCCTAGGCACTCAGGAGTTGCAACCAATAGATTCCCTTCTCCTTTCTGCAACTTTAACCTTGTAAGCATCACAATTTTGCAACCATTAAAACCCTAATTGCACAAACTCAAGCAATCAAGAAATTCAACCTTTGCTCTGATACAAACTTGATCTATTTTTGTATGATTAGTTTTGTTATGCTAATAACGATTACATATTTCTAAACATATGCTTGCTTATTTCTTCTTGTGTTGAAGTTTCATTAGTTGTTTGTGTATGTAATCAGGTAAATTTCCTTAAGTTTAAAATGAAATTCATGAACAAAATAACTTCAAAAACAAATACTGAACAACAAATATTAAAAATACAACAAACCATCAAAGAGTCACTTTAACACAGTGTTTTTATGAAGGAGTTCACCCCTCCTGGGCTACATCTCCTTGGTCCAGCTTCCATGGCTTGGGCCTCTCTATTAGCTCAATGTGGAAAAATGCTATTTTACAAAGCTCTATGGCTTCTAATACCTGCACCAATGTGCTCAAAATGTCCAAATTAGCCAAGAACACCTCTTCCTAAGCTCAGTTTGGTCAAAAATTGCCTTCCCTATGACTTAGACAATCCTTTCCTACAATTTCTCCTCTAATTCTGGAATATCTCTAGTTAGCCCTGCTAAATCTGGAGGCAGGCCCGAATTTTGGGCCACCGCCAAAACCTTAGCCAGATTAAATTGAGGGTTAACAATGGTTAAACTGTGCTTAATTAATTTTTAAAATTGGATTAGCGCAAACAGAAACCTTAACTTTCAACGGTTTTGGCGGGGTTGGTTTTTGCATTATTAGCCGTCGCTCCAACGGTTAACGTGGTTGGTATATTTATTGTTATTTGATCTATTTATGTATGATTAGTTTTGCTGTGCTAATAACAATTACATATTTCTAAACATATGCTTTCTTATTGCTTCTTGTGCTGAGGTTTCATTAGTTATTTGTGTATGTAATCAGGCAAATTTCCTTAAGTTTAAAAAGACATTCATGAGAAAAATAGCTTCAAAAAAAAATACTGAACAACAATCATTCAAACTACAACAAAACATCAAAGAGTCATTTTAAAAGAATGTTTTGATGAAGGAGTTCACCCCTCTTGGACTACATCTCCTTGGTCTAGCTTCTATGGCTTAGGCCTGTGTATTAGCTCAATGTGGAAAAATGATGTTTTACAAAGATTTATGGCTCTTGATACCTGCACCAATGTGTTCAGAATGTCCAAATTAGCCAAGAACACCTCTTCCTGAGCTCAATTTGGTCGAACATTGACCTCTATATGACTCAGACAATCATTTCCTAGAAAAGCTCCACTAAATCTGAAATGACTCTAGTTAGCGCGCTAAATTTGGAGGTAGGCCCGAATTTGGGGCACCGCAAAACTTCCACCAAACTAAACTCAGAGTTAACTAGTTGTTAAACTACGCTTAATTGCTTTAAACCCAGATTAATTAATTTAAATCCCACGATTAGTGTTATCTGCAACCCTTATAACCGACATCTTTTTTTTGGTGGGCTGTCACATGTAACATTAATTAACCTGCGTAGTTTTAGAGCCACCGCCTAATAGATTTATGTTACAACCTTGTGTTCACATGCAGTGTTTGGGTTGGATCCATTAGTTTAACACAAATTGTATGCGGTTTGTATGTTTGCGTTCACATGTGACCATTGTGGTGTTTGGTGGATAACCGCTAGATAACATAACCTGTAACCGTTTTTGGTTTGTAACATTGTGTTCACATGGGGGAGGGATGGCTTGTGGATTGGACCTCCCCTAACTGCCAACCCATAACTGTTGAACTTCAAATGCAAACGAAGATCATACATGGTAAGAACCACCCGGTAGAGTAGGCGGTTAAGGCATATGGTTTGTGTGTAGGAGGTCATGGGTTTGACGTTGACTTCCATCAAATTTTTTGTTGAAGTGAACTGTGTAGGCCACTGGGAGGTGCCACATGGTGGCCTCTGGTCTTGCCACATGGCATTATTCCATTGGTCCTTAAATAAACCAATCACATTGCGCCAACACACCATTGTACAACCCAATCAAATGATGCCACTTGTCCTCTTGGGATTTGTCGTTGACCATCATTGACCATGCCTAGTCACTCGCCAAGTCAGTAGTACAAATTGCTGACTGTGCAATGATTGGGCATTTTTTTTGCGGATTTTGCCTGTTTAGCAAAGCGATTAGAACGAAATAAATTTCTCATAGAAACTTGGTTTTCGACGAAATGAGTTGTGTTAGAATCGTTTTTTCTTATATGAACACAGTCGTTCATGTTTCGAGCCATTCTGAGAACTTTGATTTTTGAGCTAAATACTGAGCATCTGATTATTCCTCCCCACTAGAAGCCTTTTGGACCCCAAAAGATAATATCAAATGTTCAACAGGTGAGGGTAAAACTCCCTCACCTTCTTGGTCTGCAACCATTTGGCTTGAGAAGAATTTTGTCCCTTGAGTCCCACTCTAAGGTATTCGACATCCCCTCTCTTCGAAGTCTTGGTTCTTATGTCAAGTATGAGATCATGTTGAACCTATATACAACTACATACAAGTAATCATGACCTTTCCTTGACAATGGAAGACCTCCTACAAAATCCATTGTGATACTCTCCCATAGACGTGAAGGTACTGAAAGTGGAGTGTATAAACCAAATTTCCTATTGCTAGGCTTACTTGTAGCACATAAATAACATCTTCTTATGAAACGAGAAACATTATCCAACATGCGTGGCCAATAACAATAACTTTTAATATTCGCTACTGTCTTGCCTACACTAAAGTGTCCAACAACCAATGAAGTTTTCAGTAATGGGAACTTGAATAAACACTTCCTTGTAACCTGGAAGTTTGCATTGTTAACTATCCAACCCGATGGATATGGCTTATGATTAGGTACAGTTTCAAGGTTTAGTTTTTAACAAGTCTTCTAAAATCAAGTTTGATTGTGATCCACTATCGAATAATGCATCAATCTTTTATGATTTGAAATCACTCTTACATGAAACAACTCTATTCTTGACTCTTCAATTGGAGTGTTGTTTTGACTATGTGATGAACTAGTGCTTGCAATAATTTCTTTTCCTTTTGTAACCATGGCTGAAATCTTGGTTTCATCAACAGAATCTGAACCAAGGTCATGTTGTCTAGTAGCAGTCGTATTTTGTTTTCCCTTATTGTTTTGTTTCTTAGGCCTTAATTCGGGATGAAATTTCCAGCAGTGGGCTTCATCATGCCCCTATTTGGAACAATATTTTCATGTGATTTTGTCCCCTTATTTCTTCCCACTTACATTTTTCTTTCCCTTCCATTTTCCACCCTTCTCTTTCTCCTTACCCTTGAATGGCTTCCTCTTACTACCCTCTTCCTGAATGTTCTTTCTTCTAGATTCAATGTGCGTGGATTGCACACATACCTCATCTAAATTATTTGGATTGAACATAAGAATAGTATGTTTCAGATAAGAATGATTTCAAATCATACAAATATTGATGCATTATTTGATAGTGGGTCACAATCAAACTTGATTTTAGAAGACTTGGTTAAAAAACTAAACCTTGAAATTGTACCTCATCATAAGCCATATCCATTGGGTTGGATAGTTAACAATGCAAACTTACACATTACAAGGAAGCGTTTATTCAAGTTCTCCATTACTGAAAACTTCATTGATTGCTAGACACTTTGGTGTAGGCAAGAAAGTAGTGAATATTCAAAGGTATTGTTATTGCCACACATGTTGGATAATGTTTCTCGTTTCATAAGAGGATGTTCTTTATGTGCTACAAGTAAGCCTAGCAATAGGAAACTTGGTTTATACACTCCACTTCCAGTACCTTCATGCCCATGGGAGAGTATCTCAATGGATTTTGTAGGAGGTCTTCCATTATCAAGGAAAGGTCATGATTACTTGTATGTAGTTGTAGACAGGTTCAACAAGATCTCATACTTGACAAAAGAACCAGGACTTCGAAGCGAGGAGATGATGAATACCTTAGAGTGGGATTCAAGGGACGAAATACTTTATCTATTTTTGTATGATTAGTTTTGTTGTGCTAATAACAATTATAGATTTCTAAACATATGCTTGCTTATTTCTTCTTGTGCTGAGATTTCATTAGCTGTTTTTGTATGTAATCAGGTAAATTTCCTTAAGTTTAAAATGAAATTCATGAAAAAAATAGCTTCAAAAACAAATACTGGATTATATATATATATATATATATATATCCCCCATCTAAGAGTCACTTTAACACAATGTTTTTATGGAGTTCACCCCTCTTGGGCAACATCTCCTAGGTCCAGCTTCCATGGCTTGGGCCTCTATATTAGCTCAATGTAGAAAAATTTTGTTTTACAAAGCTCTATGGCTCTTGATACATGAACCAATGTGTTTAGAATGTCCAAATTAGCTAAAAACATCTCTTCCTGAGCTCAATTTGGTCGAAAATTGACTTCTCTATGACTTAGATAGTCTTTTCCTAAGAAAGCTTCGTTATATCTGGAACGAATGCAATTAGCGTGCTAAATTTGGAGGCAAGCCTCAATTTGGGGGCATCGCCAAACTAAATTGAGGGTTAACAATGGTTAAAATGCACTTAATTAATTTTTAAAACTAGATTAGCACAAACCAAAACCTTAACTTTCGACGGTTTTGTTGGGGTTGTCACATGCGATGGTTAACATCGCATTAACCTTTGGAGCCAGAGCTGCCATAGTGGTTAACCATTAGGGGTTTGTGGTGGCCAGCTCACATGCAGAGTTAACGTACCATCATAGGTTGGTTTGGACAGCCGCCGGATAAACTGCTTGATGTAACCCCCACTGCATTCAATGTCAAGACACCAACCGTCGTGGTAACAGTATGCCGGAGCTGCCAGGTTAACACAAACTATTTGAATTTTAAATATATGCATTTACATGTTAACTATAGTGGTTTTCATAACTATTGTGGTTTGTATGTTTGCGTTAACATGGGGAAGGGCTGGCCTGTGGGCTCGCCAACCCATAACCGTTGAACTTCAAATGTAAATGGAGATGATACATGGTAAGAACCACTTAGTAGAGTAGTTGGTAAGGTCGTGGAGATGGTGTGACGAAGGTCGTGGGTTCGAACTGACCCCCAACCAAAATTTTGTTCCACTGTATACATTGTGAAGGCCTTTGGAAGGTGCCACATGGCGGCCTCCTGGCTTGCCACGTGGCATTCTTCCATTGGCCCAAAATGAACCAATAGAAACGCAACAACTCATCACCTGTAAAACCAAATCAAACAATGACACTTTTCCATCTATAATTATTCGTTGACCATCTTTGACCATGCCTAGTCACCAGCAACATCAGTAGTACAGACTGCTGACTATGCAGTGACTGGGCATTTTTTTGCAAATTTTGCCTATTTAGCAAAGCAATCAAAACAAAATAAATTTCTCATACGAACTCAGTGTTCGACGAAATAGGATCGTTTTTCCGAAATGGACATTCTCGTTCATGTTTCAAGCCATTCTGAGAACTTTTATTTTTGAGCTAAATACTAAGCACCTGATTAGGGCCAGTGGAGCCTCCTCCCAGTCTTAGATTTAAGATGATGGTGGATGATGGATTAATATTGTAATCTTGGATTCTCAAATCATCTTGCATAGATTTTCCTTTGCAGATCAGGCTTTGTGTGAGCATCAGAATACCCATGATATGATGGATATTTTTCTTCAATGATTTGATGCTTTCTAAAGCCTTGACCCATATGACAATTGATTTATCAGCTGGAGTTTTAATGAAAAATTGAAAATAATTCTGAACATCCTAATCCAAGCGTTTGACAAGCATTTGCTTCGATGTCCAGATCTGCTCCAAAGGACAGATCCTTGAGGTTTGGGACAACTGACTGTGTGAGCACGAAACGATCCACCAATTTCTCTCGATCTGTAGAGGTGACATGAGGATCCGTCAGGAAATGCGACACACACTGCAGATCTGGGTTGGATCCACTATCTTGATGGCTTTATTCCCTCAACAAGTTGAAAAAACCTGCTCCCATAGCTTTAACCATGGATCTTCTATGGATATCCCACTGGAGAAATAAACCTTTGCCTCGTCCAGTAACCATCTGCCCGATCTCCTCAATACCTTTACTATAATAACGACAGGGGGATAAACCTCTACAACACCTAGCAACCCTTCTTTCGATATATGCAACATTTCTCCCGTGGTGATTTGTGGGTAGGGTCTCAGCCTCAGATCCAAGATCACACCAAAACCAAGAAAAATTGTGCCTGACATAGATCTGCAGCACCCTTGGAGGTCGTACAACTAGCCCAACGAAGTGAGGCCGAACCGATTCCCTGCGACAACTTTCATTGCAACCTGAATATGAAAATTGTTATGCAAATAAGGGTAAAACAACCAAATAAGTCACATTTTTGTGTATACAACAAGATCATTTTATTAGAGTTGGGAAGATTACCCTCCCTACTTCAAATATACATTTTATAATATTGCAAATTAATACACATTTTGCTACCTTCCCCATAAAAAATAGTCCTTAATCCTATCATTTTTCTATTTCTTCTTTTTAACCTCTTGCCACACCCTTGAAGAAGGTTCAATGGTGATTAAAGGTAAATAAGAAATCGAGAGGTTAGGATTTGGAGAAAGTACATGTCTAGTACTTAAAATTTGTGCCATTTCCTTATTGGAATCAAAGTTGTCTGATTCTTTTATTCTCTTCATCCTCCTAATGAGGATTCATTTGTAACTACCATCTACAAGGGATTTGTGTTAAATTCTTTGTCCTCATTCATCACTTCCAAACAAATAATTTTGATTTACATTGTTTAAATCTTCTACATCCTTTGAATTTGGTTGTTGATATTCTTCCCATATTTTCATTGTAGGTGTATGTATTTTTTTTCCCTTTTGAAGGGGAGCGTGTATGAGGGAAATAAACCTAGAGATGCTCTTATTGTTGGCAATGCCTACACCAAAATGTTGTATTCTCATAATCCAAAGTCTAAACCTACCGAAAATTATCCTATTGTAATAACATCTTATCTAGTAGGCCCATCATATGTCAATATCAACACATATTATGGAATTTGCGAAGAGACACAATTTAATCCAATCGAATATATATGTTGATGTAGTTGCCAAAGCATTACTAAAATCTTTAAGAACTATTAATTGTAAAAACTAAAGGGGCATATTTGGGAGTCGAAACCAAAGTGGCACCTTTCTTGTAGAAAAGTAGAAAGATCAAAATCAGGGAACCAAGGGATAACAAAAAGGCCCACCCTACCCCAAAACTAGGGACCCTGTAAAACTCCTTGATAATCAATTATATTTTCAAACTTGACAATAAAGAAACCATTAAAGCAAAGATAGGACTCACAATGCTTTGTCCATGTTGAAAAACTTGATTGGTACAAACTTAAAATATATGGAAATAAACCATTGGATCTACAAATTCTTATTGAAGATTTATAAATCTTCAAACTTGTAGCTCTAAGACACCCAATTTGGGAATATCTTTGTATTTTTCCATAATATGCATAGTAGATATAGGAGGGTTCGAAGTCACTGAATGAGATTATTTATTTCAAATCACATCATCAAAAGAAAGATGTTTAGAGAGTGGCATATTGCCATTTCCCACTTCTTTGTGCAATTGCAATGCTAAGATAAGGGTTGAATATTTGCAAATATGTAAATTTTTTTATTTATTTTTATTTATTTATTTATTATTTATTTATTTATTTATTTTTTTTTTTTTTTTTTTTTTTTTTTTTTTTTTTTTTTTTTTATTTATTTATTTATTTATTTTTTTTTTATAGGACCTCCAATTTTTTATTGTCTTAAAGAAGACATTCTTGGGCAACATGAGCAATGTTCCATTTTTTTAAAATCCACCAAACAAGTAGCAGAGTCCACTATAACACCTCATTTTCCCCTAATCTATAAATATAAATACATCTCAGTATCATCGTGAGTCACAACATTGGTGTTTCGTTGATTTCAAAACTATAATGAACAAATTATAAAGCATGTGTTTTGTTTATTAATGAAAACTTTGTCAAAAAAATAATTCAAGGGTGGAGCACATGCTTTAGCCATGATATCACAAGCGGGAACCAATGAGGGGGCTAGGGGGGTTACTGTGTCTATCGAGCAAATAGCCTTTGCTAAAATTGCCATATTTCCAAATTCGAATTTGAAATTATTTCCCTCTCTTCATTTTCCCAAAATAAAGTTGTTAAGAGAGAGTTGGGTAGTTGGTTAACCAAACACCCACAATTATGAAGACATGGGTTGTTGGGATTGAGGAAAATATTGACTAGTGGTATAACAAGTGCCCACCTTGATTTCCAAGATTGATCCATTAATTCCTCTGGTACAAGAAATAAAATCTCAAACCTTCTTGGGAAAGAAGAGGGGAATCCATATCAAAGTTGCAAGGGGCAGTCATCCATGTGTGGAAGAGTGAAAAACAAAAATGTATGTATGAAAATGGTGTTTCCATGAATAAGGAGAGCTACCATGAATAGAACAAGTGAAAATTGTGAGCGGGTTTCTTGCTAAGTTTTTATTGGCAAGTATAACACAATTTGGCTTCCAAAATTTGGGAAAATGTTGCCAATGGTGAACTAGATATATTGCTCTTCATTTGGGCCTAACAAAGCTCGAATTAGAGTGTTAAAAATGGGTAAAGAGCTTGATATTTACTTGGACAAAGAGGGCTATGAAATTTGATGTCGACTAGGTGAGTAAGTAAGCACTAAGATGGAAGGACACTAAGGGACCATATAGGCAATGAAGGGACTCCCTTGTGATGATGCAAACTAGGTGTTAAGGCATTTGTATAATTCATAGAGGTCTTGTGCCTATTGGATAAAGGGATTTTTTCCATTTTTACTACTATAAACGAGAGTGCCTTTCATACCCATCAAATTCACCTATGAAAACTGAGTTTCCTTGTTGGTATCATGCCCTAGCTAGGGGGTGGCAATATGTAGAAAATGATAGGCACAATTGAGCCTAAGGTTGGGTGGAAAAGAGCTCACCCTTAATCAGTAGTAAGAAATTTACAAATTCTCAGTGTATTTGTGCCTTACATTTGTAATGTGTTATCCAATTAGATGTTATGGAAAATATGCTCGTGGTTGTGCAAAGGATTTGTTGTTTGATGACTTATGAAATTGGTTATTCATGTACATAGTTATATGGTTGAAAATCATGTTGGGTTATTTACTTTATTTCATGTTCACATGATAAACCTGACAAAAAATTGTATTGTCACTTGGTTTAAAAAAATTTAGGGTCAGTATGGAAATTAAATATAAAAATATCTACATTTATGGATTTTGTTGGTAATTTATCTCACCTTAATACTTTTGTATGAGAAAACTTTGATAAATCAATGTGTCTGAATCTAATTTAGGGACAAGTTTGGCCATTTGTCCCTAAATTAGTGGGATTCTTGTATTTTTCCCTAAACTAATGGAGATCTAAATTAATGGAACCCATTGTGGTGAACACACACACACCATTGTGTGTGTGCACATATTTTATTTTGTGATAAAGAAATAATATATATGGATTATCCATGTTGGGCATGAGTTGATACTAGTATGACCTCAAGTGGTAAACAACTATATGAAAGTTTTAGTAGATGATGGTAGGGTCAGGCGTCCTTAGCACTACTAAGGTGTCCCTTTTAGGAAACACATGGACCTAAGGCGCCACATCATTAGCCACATGTTGGTGGTATAGACTTGTTGATGTGGGAATATTAATGGAAACATCAAGGGGCCTAATTTGGTGCCCCAATTTTTAAATCCATTTAAATTTATATTGTTGTAAATCCCTTGATGAGATAAACGTGAATGCCATCTCAGAATTTGATTTGGAGTTGAGAGAAATATGATTTTTTTTAATAACCCCCATCTCCTTAAGGTGACTTAAGAGGCCGAGTGTGTTAAATACACCTACATGCATAAAGTTTTCCTACTAGAGAGGGACATGATCAAAATATGAAATTCTGCCATTGTATTAGGGTCTTCTCTAAAAAATGGTTGAACAGAGATTTATTTAAATGCATGGCACACAATCATCTGTCAAACATTTGGCATGAAATCAATGTGAAGACAAGCATCACATCAAAAATTTTGCATGCAACATTTCTTCAAACACATGGCATACAACCTATATAAAACACATCATTATAGGAGACAACACCTTACCAAACTTTTACATGAAGACATTAAACATTGTTCTCTCCTTCATAGTGCAATGTCAAGATCGCCACCATTGACAACTTCAGTGAGAACACCATGGCAAAAGACCATGAGTATGATTGAAACCCTATCTAAGTTGAGCCACTCTTCCTGAGCAATCTCACTCTAAGTTGTGTTAACAATATTCAAATAGTTGGCACTATGGTCCCCTGCACATCCATGAACATGGAAAGTAAATCAATGAAATATGCACAATAGTTGTTGATCAAATCTAGTAATACATGCATCATCGTGATGAGATTATACTAAATCTTACTCTTAGTATGTCAAGGAAATAAAACATCTCAAATTTGCAATGTATGATTCTCTCTTGAGGTTGGATTCAAGAAGACTTTGTTTTTGAACCATAATAATTGTTTTGAATTGTTGGTGTCTTGGTTAAATAAGTACTATCACAAACCTTGCCCCTCTTTAGCAAAAGGAACATGATAAAATATAATTTTTTTTTTTTAGGTATGATTGTACATCAAGTTAGGACAAGATAGATGATCTTGAGAGAAACCTAGGCATGGGAATGTTACATGAAAGATGTTGTGCATAGTTCAAGAATAAATATAGAAAGTACATGAAAATCAAAGAAAGGGAGGCCATTGAATGCTTACTGCATTTGGAGTGTGTAGGGAAAACAAAGCGCACATGGTAAGCATGATATTTCATGTGGCATAACATATGTAGAAATAATTTGCAACAAAATAGAGCACATAATAGAAGTTGAATTTTCCAACTATGGTGCAATCACATGCAAGGCACACAATAATGAGTGCACCAAAAAAAGTTGAAGAGTCTGATGAGCCCCAATATTGTAACAAGAACTCTACAACTCCCAAGGCTACCAACTTAAATTATCAACCTGGGGTTCGTACAAACTTAAGAGGGGTCGATATTGTATGTGCAAAAAAAACCTTCCTCTTCTTAGTATGACTCCCTTTGATGAAAGTGAAAGAAGCAAATGAAACAAATTCAAATGAGAAAATATCTAGGTAAGCCAACAATCCTAAGTTGCAAAAGGTAAATAACCATAAGAAAACCTATTCTACTTTTGCTTGAAAGTAAATGGCAGAAAGGAAATCTATTATATTTGCAAAAATGTAAAGCATAATGAAAAATAAGTAAATATAATATATATTGTTGGAAAGGAATGAAATTAAAGGAGTTCTATTCTATTTTGCAGGAAATGAAAGTCCTCGATTACTCTTGCAAGAAGGAAATCACACTTTGCATAAAGTAAATCACAGACAAAAAATCTATACTAAGTGCAAAAATCAACATTAAAGAAGCAAGCAATGTAAGAGATAAATGGAGACTTAACCAAGCCTCGGCTCCAAAGTGGTCTCAGAGCATTCATAAGATATAGATATACTTCTACCATGAATTTGGAGTGAATTTGGGCAAGGAAGATCTTGAAAACAAATTGCTATAGGATTGCTACAAGATGCCTATTGCTTGGGTTAACTTACCAAATTCCCAAGAAAATAAAATGAAAGCTATATGGGGTAAATTGTGTTATTAAGTAGGATTTCCGAGGAATCCTATCTAAGTGGAATCATTCAAAAATACCCTTGTCAAGATGTGCTAGAAAAAATGCAGAAATTACTACTCTAAAACCAGAAATTCTATAACTAGTGAGCTAGTTAACCTACCAAATGCCTAACCTGATCAAGTGAAAATGATATGGGGTGAATTTTGTTATTAAATATAATTTATTTAGCAATAAATACAAGTGGAATCAACTCAAAAGAGGCTCGTTAATAGGTGCTAAAAAATAACAGAAAATTAGTATTGTTTTGCTATAAGATACTTCCAAAAATTCCAAAATTGTGAACTAGTAAACCAATCCAAGTATATAAATCATGGATATGAATTTTAAATGTTGTTATAAAGATGAATAATTAATTTTGAATTCATAAATAACCTTCAAAACAACTCACTTCAATCATTTAACCAATATAACCTACATCAAATGATTCATGGATACGAAGCGCAAAAAATGCAAGAATAAGAAATGCAAGTGAACAAGACATTAAAATAAGATAAAGAGATTGTACACCAGGTCTTTGAGGTTTCCGGGATGGCCGAGTCCAAGGATACTCAGGTCCTACAAAGGAAACCAAGCCTTAGAAGCTGAAAATGACACCAAACTTCATTATTTGAATAAATCCAAGTACATCCATACTAGAAATGAAAGTAGAGTTGCTAATTAAGAAGTTTCTCCACAATATGACTAATAAATACATGTCCCTAGAGGAAAATTCGAATTTCTATTTACACAAATAGATGGGGAAGCATCCTCCTTGAAAGGAGGCAACTTTCCCCCCAAAATCCCTCAAAAAGTGGATCTGGTTCCCAACACTAGGAATCTTCACTAAATGATAGGGAGCACATTCCTAGATTTTTTCAATCACTGGAGCTCTAGAATTTGTTCAGTAATTTCATAATATTCTTTTCATTTATGGTCCAAACATGGTCCATCCTGTAGCAGGGAGCAAGTCCCTAGATTATCTCATCCTCCAAACCTTCATAATCTGTGCAATATTCTCACAATATTCTACAAAAATAAATAATATTAGGAAAATAATATACAATTATCACTAAACCTTCCTAATGAATCTATTAAATATAAAAAAGTTGTAATCCAATGCAAAAAGAGAGATTTAATGTGCTGAAGGATGGTCATATGGGCCTTTCTTTGTATCTAATTTGGAGGCCCATCAGAGCCATATTGGAATAGGAATTTATAATCACATCTACGATGATCCAAAGAAATGTTATGGAACAATATTGTAGTGGAATATTAAGTTATATGAATGGATTTAAATAGTTCTAGAGGAAGTTGTAGAGGTAGAGTGAATATGAAGAGATGTAGGTGAAAGTTAAAGAGTTGGGAGAGGCTACATAATAGGCAACAAAAGGAATAAATAGGATATGTTCATTTGAGTTAGGTGAGTGAGTCTATTTCAAACTTTGAGAGATAGAGGCTATAAGTTGTAAATAGTTGGTTGAAACATAGAGTAGAGTGTTAAGGTCAGATTATAAACCCACACATGTGTCCCTATTTTTTAAATAATAATAGGTATACATATTTCATATCACTATAATATGGTTATATAATATGTTTACATTTGTGTTGAGTACTTCTATATCAAACCTTTGTTATAACTTATATAGGCTTGTAGACTACTTTTCTTGGCCTATAGAGTTTGATATCTCAAAGAAATAAACCAATTGTATGCCAAGCTTACTAGATTAAGATAACTCATTGTCTTAGCATTCAACTCTTCCACATCATCACATAATAAAAAAAAGGAAAACTCACTTATAAGCAAGGGGTCAAATGCATGCCAAAACTCATGTTATTAAGTAATTGACAAACACTAATGGGAAAATGTTCTCTGACCATACCAAACTCACTAGGCTTAGAGAATCAAGTCTTTTAGTATTCAATTGTTCTACATCATTGCATAAATGGGCAAAGGAAAAATTAATTACTTATTGAGAATGGGCTTAAGTGCATTCTCAAAATCATATTATTGACTAATATACAAACAAATAGAATGAATCTCCTAAATAACTCAAAAAGTATTGTATAAGTTTACTTGAGGGCAGGCAAACCACATAAATGCAAGGAAGTTATAGGTAAGGTTGAAATTCAAGTCTTGAAGTACTCAATGATACAACTGGAAGTAATGATAAAACACACAATGAAAATAAAAGCACACATACAATGGAGGAAACTATAATCCACAACTTGTGTATTTATTAAACTTCAAAGCTTTACATGCATACTTCAATGTGATATTTCTTTTTCCATCTAATCTTGACTAATTATTTTCAAAAATTCCAAAATGGTAACCTTATTATTCTAAGTCTCAACTAGGAATACAATGGGTTTTAACATGGATAACCAATATATTCACAAACAACGGTTCTTCCTTGCATGAGTTGCTTCTAGTTTTCTTTCCATGTTTCTCTTAATTTATTCAAGAGCCTTGTCTCATTCTATTCTTTTGTTTTCCATGTATATCTCATCTTATTTTTCTCTTTCATCTCTACAATATTTGTGAGAATGGTCGACCTCAACAAACATTCCCCCATATCACCATATAACTCCTCTCACTAAAATTTTACAACCATCTACCAAACTTCATATGGTTGAATCTTTAATTAAACACAAGAAGTTGAGACTCATAAGGAATGCAAACCCACTATTTTTTCTCAAATGAAAATAATTTACCCACTAGCACATGGAAGGCTAACAAACAAGAGATGATTGAATGAGTTAGAATACCACAAAATCTAGATCCTTGGTATTGTTTTAGAGCCTACACCGTTGACTTTATTGAAGGGGGCAATGGAAGTGAAAGTTGCAGGCTTTTAATTTCTATATGCAAAGTTTTGGAAATAGTGATTCATTCTCCGTTTAAAAAAGAAATAGAAGGTGAAGTGAAGAGGAAGGACATGAAGAAAATAAAAGAGGAGGAAAACAAAATAGTAAGAGGAAAAGAAAGGGAAGTTGAGTAGGGGAACATCTAGCAACAAAAAAATATAATAGCCTATGTGAAATAACTTTCTGTTTTAGATTCTTCTTGAAGGTATTGTAAGCTTGGTTGTGACTAAGACCAATAGGCCCTCCACAACATAGTTCTTAAAGAAAAGAGCATTTGGCTCTATGATATTTACAATGATTGAATCACATTGCATAGAATGTCATTTCATTAAATTTGGACAAATAAGTAAGAATATAAACTAAAAATATATGAATTTTGTGTCCAATGTGATTAACAATGTTTCTAAAATGTAAATAACATATTTTGAAAGTGTGAATTTTAGTTTTCAAAAGTGTTTGTTTATCACTTTGGAAACACCAATTTTGACCTATCTCTAAAGGGGCTTAGACTAAAATTACTCGAAATTTAATTAAATGGTCATTCATACACATTTAATTTCATAAATCTATAGGTTAATATATAGAACTAGTTCTGTGATTTCATTTTTTTCCCTTGTGTTCTCATGTTTTAATATTTGTGTGTTCTTCCAATTGTGGGTTGTGTGCTTTGTCTCAAGATTTACAACCGTGTTTGTTATTACTATTTAAATGTTAAGATTATATACACCACATAAAAATAAGCCAAGTTTAAAGTTGCAATATGTTAAAATCCATTTGAGACTCACTCACAAACGTATTATCAAAAATATTTTTTTAAGATCTTGTATAACCTAATTTTTTGCATTTTCAGTTTGTTATATGTGATTTTCGAAAACCTTTCCTTCCTAGGGTGTGGAATATGAATTTTTCCTTCCTCAAGTTTCTTCACTTGTCTTTTTTTATCCACTTTTCGTTCATAATATTTGTAGCTCCATTGTAATTGTTGTTTCACTTGTGCATGCACTTCATTTATATGCATGGAAAATGATTATGCATTTGTGCTTCTCTTTCTGCTTCTAGTAAACTTTCTAAATATGTTACTTCTATAAATGACATGACCCACAATTTACAATTTGGGATTGACTCTTTCATGTAGACATGTTTAAAAATTGTTGTATGCAAATTATGGGTTGGCCACTACCAAAATTGAACTTCATAGTTTCCCTCCTCTGGACCATCTTGACATATTTCTAAGGCTTATATTAACCACTTCAATGTGTCCATTAGTTTGTGGACGGTATGAATAACTAAAATCCAAACTAGTGCCAAGTTTCATTGACAAGGTTCTCCAAAAATGACTAGTATACTTGAAAACACTCAAATCCCTATTTAAGTCTACACTTCTTGGGAAATTGCAAAAGTAAACTATTTTTCTAAAGACTAAAATAAATATGTGTTTTGCATCACCAATTTTCTCACAAGGAATGAACTATGCCATCTTTAAATATATTTGCAACCACAAAGATATAATCATTACCACATTTAGGTTCTTGGAAATATCAACATTTTAGTCCATGTTGGTACCTTCCATTGGTGCTTTTGATAATGAAAATATAACATCCCTTTTTCTAGTCCTCAAGTTTTCTAATGTAATTAAGGGATGAGAATGCTAGAGAGCTAGCATAACTATACTCCCAAGATTGTTTGATGTAAAATTTTTGATTTAATTATAGACTTCTAAAACTGAAGAAGAAGGACAAGCCTATATTGATCATGATTTTTGGAAGGACAACTTGCTTAGGAAGCCGACAAAGGAGATTGTGAAGTTTTCTATCTTCCCTAAATTTAATGTTCTAACTCTTGATGTTCTTGTTGAACTATCAACTACCCAAATAGTTATGTGGGGATAGGGGAGGAGGTATGAGAGACACTCGAACATGGGCTAATTACATTACAAAAGATTCATGTTTCAATTTGTATCATGAGAAGGGCACCTTGTCTCTCTCTTGCATGAAGCAATACTCGTGGGGGAAAAAGATGACAATTTTTTAGTTTTTTATTTTGAGGGGACTATTGTAGCGATGGGAGAGAAGGAAGAAAAAGTAGACTCAAACCTTGTGTAAACTCATAACAATTGTGAAATCGTAACCTTGTAACCTTGTAAACCTATTTTTAGAAACTGAACCATAGAGAGCTCTCCACCTGTGTTAGGTAGACCAAGAAGAACTCAATTTTTTTAGTTGTGTTAGTGCACACGAAGCACTAGAAAGAGGGAGGATCAATAGAGGAACCATAAGAAATGGTTAAGGGATCTCCTTTTATTTTGTTTCGACCTCAATGACCATATTTTGTTATGTATTCAACCCATATTCAGTGTTTGAGAAGTGGCATCCCTGTCTCCTAACCAATGAAGGATATTGGCCTTCAATCTCTATCCCTGAAATTTATCCTTTCTTGTAATACACTAAGTGAAGCATCATTCATAAATAATATTTGGCCTGGGGGTGGCCAACTACAAGAAATTTGTAATGTAGTTGTCCCTATAGTTGGGTGGAGAGTGGTAGTCCCTTCTTTAGGTTTTAACAAGTTTAAGTGTAAGAAATAAGTCTATTTCATTGTTTGTAAATGACATGAGAATATTTTTGAATACTTAATATTAATATATTATACTAGATATATTATGTATGCATGTAATAATAGCTTGAAAGTTATTGCAATGTCTTATTTAAAATGTATGGGAAGTGAGTTGAGTGAAAAGTTCAATATTCTTGAATGCCTTTTTGTATTCCCCTATGAATATGAATGTTGTATGAAAAATAAGACTTTCTCTTATGTTAATTGAGATTGTTGCATGGCATATGTTCATAAAATGAAGAGTCATCCTTAGGATGTAACGAATATACTCTAATGTTTCGCGAATGCGGCCATAATGATTTGTTGTACATGCTATAATGATGTGGTAAATTTGTGTGCTAGAAGTGAAGTGAGAAGTTTGATGTTGCTTGGATAAATGTAGACAAATTTATATTGGTCTGGGAAGAGGACAAATATCTTGGAATAGGAATTGGGAATAAATCCTTTCCTTTAGAAATTTAGAGTTTGGGAAGGCCTCTATCCTAGCCCATGGTCACATGGCCTAAGGGGAGAAAAAAATGGGAGTTAGCCAGAAAAGGGGCATATTGGGATGTCGGTCCTTAAGAGAACCAATGGGAAACATCCTATATGGAAAACCATGTGTTGACGGTGTTGGACCCGCCAACATTTAGGGGATCTCCCTAGTATGAAATCCCAATTAGACCTAACACCGTTTGGTGTAGGAGTCACATCCGGTATGATGGCCTGATTGCCATTATCTTAAAGATATGCCTTAGCTCTTGCTTGTTAGCACATGAGAGTGGTTTTCTTAGTCTTCTAACAGTGAGGTTCACACGCTTGGTGAGTGCTTAGTTCCTCTTGTGTCAAATTTCTTTCACTATAGAGGGAGAGGGTGGAAGTGAGTCTCAGGTTGAAAGGGAATATTCCCAACTCTACTAGAGACACACAACACAACAAGACATGCACAACTTCCAGTGGAGTAATCCACATGGATGCGACAGCCACAAACACAAGGTGAACGTATAGCACATACAACACCCATCGGAATAGTCCACGTGAGTGCGATGGTCATTATAACAAGTTCACGAGAATGAATATGTTGAGTGTCTAGCAGAGTAGTCTACACAGGCGAGACAACGTTAAAAAAATGATACAACATAGTTCCAATAGCATATGTACTAGAACAATCGAAATATTTCAACTGTCTTAATACAGGTTAAAGAAACATGCATTACAGGCGTCCAAAGAATAGTCTTACAAATGAATACAATACACGTGTGAAAATGTGTTGGCCTGTTAACAGGCTTCTGAATTAAGAGAAAGATCTAAGACACATATGTACACCATTACATCACTAACCCCGGTAGCGGGGCATTGGAGTCAATGCTCGCTCCTCAAAGAAAAGACTACAGACTCTCAAGGCTATGTGGGAGGAGCCAAGGTGAAAAAGTCTTTTTCATGTACAAATGAGGGGTATATATAGCCAAGGGTGAGACTGACCCTTGTGACTATTCAACTTCCCTCATGACTATTTGACTTACATGACTCTTCAAATTTACATGTGGGTCTCTTGGACTTCCACATTACATTACATTGATTACAACAGTATGACCCATAGTAGTGATGTGTTCGATATGACTCATGACATGACTCAACACGCCAATGCTGGTATGTTCATGCTGATGGTGGTGTCCATGTCGATCCGTAGTGTTGTTGAGTGATGAGTGTGCTTTTGCTGTATCATAGCTTCACCTCCGCATGACAAGGTGTGTAGAGATGGTCTTGGTGTTCACTTAATAGTTCATGCATGCACATGTGTCTCCTTCGATTGCTACTTGGTACGCTTTGTGTATTCGTCCGTTCGTGAACAAGTCTTGTAGCATGCGCTCCTTATTCATCCTGTTTGTCATCGCGCCATGTCTTATCCATAAACCTATATATGAAATCACTCATGACGAGACGACATCAAATCCATAAATTTCCTAGTCTACCATGATGCGTCATCTTTCGTTTTCAGGTGCAAATGACTAGGAGAGAGGACAAGGCTCTAAAACTGTGCAGAGCACATTTTAGGTTGGGATGCGAGCTTCAGGCACTGTCGAGGAAAATTGAGCAGAGGTCACTGGGAGTCTGATATGAGATGTACGGATCAACAATGACTATTTGCAGGATCTATCTATGCTAAAGGGCAGATCTGTGAAAATTTTCTAGGGAGGCAGTGTAGGTAGTAGGGAGGACATTGGCAATGAAATTGCGCAGATTCTCTGAGGAGGTTGGTAGTGGGCTGCAGGAGATTTCTAGCCAAAACTGCACAGAACTTGGAGGCTGGTTTGCAGGACATATCTACGCAATTTCTAGGCTTAGTGTTGTGTCGAGTAGCTAGAGGACAACCCACAAAAATTGTGCAGTTTTCAGGAGGATCAGTATGCTGGCTGATAGGGTGACTGGTAGACAGAACTGATAAAATTTCGAGGATAGTGCAGTGACAGGCAGCGGGTGCCTATCCTTCATGTCTGCGCAATTTATTGAGTAAGGGGAGGTGGAAATGTTGATAGCTTTTGTGCAATTTTTTGGACGAGTGAGGCTTGGGGTCACATCCTGGTCAAACTCTCTGGTTGACCAGCTGTAGGCTTAAAGGATTTGCTTGCGAGTAGTGCATATTGAGATGACTTGCTGAGAAAATTCTACGCTGTTATCGGTGATAGTCAGTCAGGTTGATTCTAGGATTATGAAGTGTAGTCTGCCTAGGAGACAACCTCAAGCTCTACGCAATTCTTGGAAGCAATACATATCACTGAGGGTTGAGACTATGCAGTGTAGCTCAACGGAGGTCTGGGTGTTGGGGGGTGGTCCGGTCGACATAGTTTTAACAAATTACTGTGTGTGAGCAAGTGAAATCGTGCATCCATGACCTTGCGAACACACACTCAACATGACTCAACGAAAAGACACCTCAAACCAACAAGACAACTTGCTTAGTGTGATTGACCAATGAGTGTGGGTGACAAGCGCAACACTTGTGATAGATCGTTGAACGACCGCGATGACACTTGCACAACATCGCATACGACTTAGTGTGTGGGTGTGATAGATGCTTACATAGCGAATACAAATTATACACACAAATATGGATGTGAGCATAGCCAGAACATGACTGCAAGGATGACATTGCAATCAACATGCCGAAGACGACAATTGGTCAAACAAGCGAAAAGAAAGCAAGACATGTAGAGGAAACATGTGAAATGACTCTTCTGCATTTTTTCACATGCATGTTACTGAGGAAAGGATGATATGACAATGACAAGAAGTACTACAAACCCAACTAAGAGGTGTACTTTGAAAGGTGTTCTTTACTTACCATACTTACCCTCCAAATGATCATCCATCCGACGGAGTTTGCATGTAGTCCTAGTCTTTTCCATTACTCGATCTCTTGGTCCTTCTCCTAAACTCCTTGGGAGTGATCTAATCATGTCATCTTTTCTTGGAGTCACTGGGTGACGGATCAATGTGGTTTCAACAGGAAGTGATTGCTGTCGAAATGAGGCCCTGTAAGGCTTATCTGTGTAGTTTCTGCATGCATTACCGATAGGAAACTTGGATAACACTATCCAGTTTTTAGGCTCAGGGCACTACTACAGGATGGGGGTCATGGGAGGACACCTCTGCACAATTTCTGAATGCAGGGTAGTTGGACTGCTCTGCACATTTGTGGAGAGCAGTGTTTGCTGCTCGACTGCTCAACACATTTCTAGAGAGCAGTGTTGGATGGGTCTCTGCGGGCTGTGGGGTTTCAATAGGAAAGGGAGGTTGGGGTCTCTATGCAATGTGGGGTTTAAGAAGGCAAGGGAGGAAGCTTGATGGTCGCAGAAGCAAAGCTCACTGTTCCAGGAAGCTGGATGACACTAGGTTGCTCGGGAAAATGGTTAAGTGTGATATTAACGAAACATATGTATGATAGGACTTGACTGTGATCGCACACAGACACTTAGTGACATGACATAGACCGTCCAGAATGCATAAGACATATTTTTCTTGATGCAACAACCTTTGTGACAAGAGTGCATGAAGTGAGAGTGAAACATGTCTATGTGATGACGATCACTCATACACACACAATTCCCTTGAAGCAAAAAAACATTCCTTTTGCATGACAAACAACAAACCCTATGCCTGATGATGACACATTCTGCATAAAGATGAGAACACAAAAAACTCTTAGGATCAAGGAGGGGAGCTTGAAATCATTAGCTTACCAATCAGTGACCAAGGATGATCACTCACAAGATCCAAAGGTAGGCTACGAAATTTTCATGCGAGCCAAAATTTTGGAGGGTGTTGTAGCCACTATAACACTTGGCGACACACTAGTAGAACTCTATCTCTCTAAATGGAACTTGTTTCATGAAAAGTGAGTCTAACCCTTCCAGAAATATTGTTCGATTCTTTGATCATCACAGTTTCCACACTAGCTTGATTGAAATATGTAGCACCTTTTATGCTCTTAATCGATCAACACATATTCCAAGCCAAGTCAACTCAGCATTTTTGATTGGGGATGAGGGGCATATTGATGCACAAGTAATATGACTGTTAGAGTTTAAGTTTCATCTTTGGTGTTGCACCATTGCTAGCAGGCCTTGACAGTACCCTGACGGAGTCACGCAGGAACACAAGCATCACTTCGCTGCCAACGAGCTTGGTCAGTACCCTGATGGAGTTGGTTGTATCACCTCTCTGCGCATGATGCCTTTCTCTACTTTCTCCTTATTCATTTTTTTTTAAACAATTGTGCATAGGCACTTATTTATTTAGAGGCAGAAGATGGATCTTGACTTATTGAGAGCAGAAGAGGTTTTTCATTCAGATAGGTATGTTATATATACCTCTGACATACTTCTTAAGGTTTCCCCGCTCACCTTACTCTACTTGACCGAGTTGACAAGGGTTAACCCAAAGGACCGAATGGAGTAGGCAGTACTAGTTAACAGTGAAAGCTTTGTGTTTTCACCAAGACTCACTTTGAATGAACGTATTTTCCATCAAGGCATCATCGACTAAAGACAATAAGTTCTTCATAAAGAGAGAGTACAACAAATAACTAGACATTGATAACTGTGCAAGTCGTCTTAGGTTTTCCCATCTTGTCTCGAGAGCCAAACACGGTTTCAAGAGAGGTTAAACTACGGGTACATGTAAGCAAAGAAAGAAAAAAGAAAGAAGCAGAAGTAAAGTGAGAGAAAAAAAAGTAAGAAAAGCAAGCAAGCAAGAAAACCAAACCAAGTAAGCAAGCAAACAAACATGCAAACCTAAAAGAAAACCAAAGCAAGAAGCAAAGGCTACTCCTACTCCTACGCTAAGTAGTGCATGGGCCCACTCACGTGAAGCGATATTTCCAATGTAACCACCAAATCATTGGCTAGGCCATGTTGGTGAAGGCATGGTTCGCAAGAAGCACAGTCAAGTGAACTAGCAAACATGAAAAATATAACAATGAAGAACAACACACTCCAAGTTTAAATGTGTCCACAGAAAAGAAAAAGGTGAAAGCACAAGACAAACACTCTGATTTGTACACCCTGTTTATCTCCTTTTCAATTGATGCAAGCAACTTTGGATTTAACCTTCTCAACTTCTGTCTCAAAGGTTTCTGATTGGGCTTAATGGGTATAGTGTGCTGAATTATATTGGTATCATATGTCTTTAAGTCAGAATAGTCCTAAGCAAACACATCGGCAAATGAAGACAACAAACTGATATATTTGTCTTTTATCCTTTGTGGCAATGCTTTTGACAGTTTTACCATTCTAGGATTAGCAGCTGTTCCGACATTGACCTCTTCCACACCCTTCTCTGTTGGCTGCAATGTTGGTTTGCGGGCTACATCATCTTGATCAAAGAGTTCTTCTAAAGGTATCAAACCTTTAGGAATA
>APFE031521448.1:2204-24757 GCA_000404065.3 Pinus taeda | reverse complement strand
TCCGACATTGACCTCTTCCACACCCTTCTCTGTTGGCTGCAATGTTGGTTTGCGGGCTACATCATCTTGATCAAAGAGTTCTTCTAAAGGTATAAAGCCTTTAGGAATAATGTTATTCTTTAGCTGCAACACGTCCATTTGATTGATCTGCACATCATCTTTACCATTATCTTTACCGTCGTCATTTTCTACATCAATTGAGGTTTCTTTGAACTTACCTTTGTTTTGCAGAAAATCATCAATCTCCTCATCATCTTGGAAAACTTGCCAATATCTCTAATTGTCCGGGACGGTCGGACGATGCTTGACATGGATTTCGAATTTATTACTAGAGTTCATTGGGATCTTCAAACTACTTGCTGCCTTAGCAAGAGCATCAGCAATGCTATTTTGTACACGAAGCACACATGTCAAGGTATATTCTGAAAATAATTTTAGGATGTCTAGAACTGCATTACGGTAAGCCCGCATCCGAGGATGCTTTGCTTGATATTTGCCTCTGACCTGCTTAATCACCAATTCAAAGTCCCCATATACTGCAATCCTCTTAGCATTCAGCTTTCTTATAATTTTTAGGCCAACAATCAGAGCTTCATACTCAGCTTCATTGTTTGAACAATCAAAAGCTAACTTGTAAGAGCATACTCGCACGTTACTAGGCACTTTGTTCGGGGTGGAGAAAGGACTGCGTACCCAAATCCCAATTCTAGTGCCATCATTTCCCACTGCTCTATCGAAATCCATGGTCCACAAACCTTCTTCCTCTTCTTGTAAGTACTGAAAATCTGTTTGTTGTGCTTTGTCTGCTTACTGTCCATTTATTTCCGTTGATCGCTCAACGGTGTTCTGTTGTTCTTGTCCTTCTTTCTTTAAAACTCCTCTGAATTTTTCTGTTATTTCTGGAATATTATCTGCTTCTACTAACTAACTATCGATATCATTGAAACTATCAGAATACAAAATGAAAGACTCTAAATATGTATGTACATAATTAATTGAATGATTTATTGGTTTCTCCTTGCTTGTAATCATGTATTTCATTTTTTGTTCCCGGTACAGTTTCCTCATTTGGCCAAACATCGGAATTGTTGCATAGGAGAAATCTAGTTGTAGTGTCCCTTTCAATTTTGCTACCCAAGACCTGTAAAGAAGCATGCCAAACATGGGAGGAATATCTGCTACAACAATATCCATCAAAACATTCTTCATTGGGATTTGATCCAGACTCACAACGAAGTCTTTGATGAGCCTGATACATCTTACTCTGCTGGAATCAAACGAATAGAGATCATGGTATTGTCAGGTGACGTCCAGACCCAACTTATCCATGATAGCCTTGGGCATGAGATTGTGAGAAGCTCTGAAATCGAACATGGCATTATGTAACACAAAATCATGTAATCTTAAACTGATATAAAAAGGTGGCACATCTTTATCAGGAGACTCACAATTCGATGCTGGCCCAAAAATCATTTCGGGTTGATCATCTTCGACATTCACCATGTCAGACAATGGGTCAAAATTCAAAATTTTAGACACCTGACTTCTATACCTGTTGTTCCTCATTATTTCAGTCAAGGGAATGGATACCTTCAATTTAGAAATTTCATTCTCTAAATTAAAAGCGGGAATCTTTTCTACCTCTTTGACTGGGATTTCTTTCCTTTCCTTTTCTTTTGATGCAATTGGTTGATTTAATTTTTCTGTTGATGGTGATTTGCTGCTATCCGGATCAACCGCCTCCTTTCCTTTCCTTTGTGTAACTGATGAATCATTCTTTGATGCCTCAACGTCCTTCCTCTTCTGAATTGGTTTAACCGGCACGTCTTTGTTTCTAGAATGAAATCTGCATCTTTGTGTACAGCCGAACTTTCTGCATACTCCTCATCCTCGGTAATATAAATAGGAAAATCATCAGGAGTAAAGAAGTCGTTTTCTTCACCTATTATATTCCTGTCCTCATCTGACTCCGGTCCATGCACAAAAATTTGCTGCAAAGGTGGCTGTACTGGCTGTTGTGCTGTCTGCTCTTGGGCTCGCTGATCTCTCTGCCTTATTCTATATTGTGTCTGTTGCTGGCCACGAAAGTTAGGATTTGTAACTTGTGGCTCAGGTTTTTCAAGTTTCACCCTTTCAAGCATCTTCTCTACCTTCCGAAGTAATTGATCTACCGAGGAAGATTCTTCTTTTACGATGACCTTCTTTTCTGCCTTTACTCTAGCCCTCTTGGTCAGCAGATTTGCTTCAACGTTGACCGCGATCTTCTGCATGTCTTCCATTGTGGCTGGTTCTCTCTCTCTTAATTGATAAGCCATGTCAGCATCAAAACCATCCAGAAACTTCACCATGGCTAGCCCCATAGGTGGCCTTAGATGATCGGGAATTTCATTATAAACATAATTGAATCTAATGCAATAGTCTTGGACCGACTCACCAACGTTTCGTTTGATTTGCTCATATTCATCTAGAATTTGGAGAGGAATCTTTTTCACTTCCCAGCAGCTTAAAAATTGTCTTTGTAGGTCGGCCAAGGTAGCAATACGTGCAACCGGCAAACCTCTGAACCATTTCCTCACTTCACCTGCAAATGTCTGTACAAAGAGTCTCATTGCCACATTCTCTGCATCGGTCTCGTGAAGTTCACAGAAATCTACCATTCTGTCCACATGTTGCTGAGCGGTAATGTTGTTAGGAGTGCCATCAAAAAATGGGATTTTTCTTTGATAATCTGCGGGCATATCATCTAAAACTTGAGGCAAGACAAGAGGTGCAAAACAAGCAGCCATCACTCTTGGTAGGTTTGGCCTTGGAGGTGTTGGAGGAGTGTGCGCTGTTTGTAGGGGGTTAACAATTGGAATTTGAAGCTGTGCCACAATGTAATTATCAATTGACCGGTTAGCCCTTTCAGTTTCCAAGTCTACAAAAAACTGTGGATTGGGGACAGTAGAGTCAACCACCCTTTCGGATTTGGTCTCGAACAATGATATTTCAAAATTCTCATCAAAATATAGCTCTTCAAGATACTAAAAAATGTTAGGACATGAATGGGATTTGAACACAGGAGATATAGAGCTCTCTTGACGACAAAGTCTTGGAATCAAATTGAGATTTTCGTAGATGTGCGGAGGATCTGGATCTGGATTAGCTCTGGTATATCTTCTAGAAGCCAGCATGCTATTAAGAAAAATCAAAAGAACACGACCAACTCACTCATCCTATCAAATCCTAAACTTATCATCCAGAAGCTTAGAATTATCAGAAGTAAGGGGTGTAATTTCGTATCCCCAGCGGAGTCGCCACTATGTTAGCACCTAAATCTGCCTTAGGCTGAAGGAAGGCAAAATGTAGGGTAACCAACCACAAACCACGCTCAGTTTGGTAGCTAGCCCTACCAGAACAGGAGAGGGCTCTCTCCGTGTCACGCTAAGTGAATAAATAAACAATATGGTCTGAGATGACTTACAATGGATATTGATTTTAGGCTATGTAAATAAATATGGAAACAAGAGGAAATTTTTGATAAATGACTGAGTTTCTGGGATGTATGGGACCAACGAACAGCATGAGCAGAGAATTTAACACAAAGGCACAGATTACTTCGTGAGGCAAGACAGGCGGAAAGTCTAGCAATTAAATTTGAAACAATGTGAAATGGAAATATTCTTTATGAGGGTGAAAAGGGCATGAACACATGAATCCTTTTCAACAGAAGAAGAACACAGAACGTGAAACTTTCCCAAAGGCAGAGCAATAAACATGAATTCTACCTTTTTTTACATAGAAACTTTCACTGGAAATGAATATGAATGAACTGTGAAATATAACGAAATACATATGAAACAGAAAGAAGACACATTTGCTAAACTCACACCACATGAATCTCATGAACTAGAGGCGCTACCTTCCATTAATTATCTATCAAAATATACAATGAGGAACTGAGTTTCTCTCCCACAGTCTCCCAGAAATTACAACCAATGCTTTGCAAATGGTTTTTCATACAATAAATAGACTTTGCCATTATGAAATGGAACAACCCAAAGTTGGGGAATTTTTCAAATCATTACAAACTGGAAATGGAAAGCCAACCATTAGTGACAGGTGCAGTGTTACAAAAATGACAAAACTGTAGCGTAGATTGGTGGGTGACTGCTCGCCTTCCTTTTGCCACTTGGATAGAAGCCAACCTTTAGTGAAAATGCTTTTTAAAATTTGCCTTAGGTGCCCAGAAAAATGTAGTGTAAATGAGCGGGCCCACTTGGAGGAAATCGTGAATCGAAATATTGCGGAGTGGAAGTGATTTTGGCCTTTGGGTCTCTGTGCGCCGCGCCCAAAAATGTATGCATCGCGCCACTTTGGAGGAAATTTTGAAGTACTTTCTGAAGTCCAAATTGTACCCAAGTGTGCTTGTTAGAAAGCCCTGTCTATCTACTTTCCAACCCAAGTGGAATTACTGAATTTGGTGCTCATTTGCCCCTCCAAAAATTCAATCTCCCAAGACTACTTCCTGTGTGTCAAAATAGGGGCAGAGAGGTCATTTTTTTAGTGTTTTTGACCTCCTGGGGACTCAAACCTTGCCCAAACTTCTTGGCCATGCACCAGTGGTCATGATTTTCATGCCAAATCTAATGACCAAGTTGACTCTTTGCTTATCAAGAGATTAGAACAGGACTGTAAATGACCTTTAAAATGATTTGATAAACAGACCTAAACCAGCAGGCTAAGGCATGAGGGTAAATGACTGACAAGATCCTTCCATCAGATTATGGCATGTCCCTAGTGGAATGCAGCTGAGTGAATGGAGCGAGACACCTAAAAATGAGATGCAGAAAGAGTTTTGATCTCTGATGGAGGACTGACAAGACTGATTCTAACATTGGCTCCAATAGGGATGGTAGCTCCAGCTCCTTGGAGGTGCCAAGAACTGCAGATCTTTGGGAGAGCAGACAGTGTCTTCGTCCATTGGGCTATGGATTCAAAACACGGTAATTGAAATTATGCAAACAGACTCTGATTGAAGACTCAAACTAAAAACCATAATAAAACCAGACATGACTAAATCCTAACTAACAAACTAGAAAGATGCTCATATTTGAGCGTATTCAACAAACCTACCCTAATTACTCTTTCCACCACCCAGTCAAGTGAGATGGAACAGCCAATGCAACCAGGTAAGCATTATGGATGATATTTGATTTCTTCCCAAATGCTTTTTGATGCGCAGGAAAAGGGAAGAATCGAAAGGCAACTCCCATGGAAACTTGGAATCAAGTTCACTGCTGACAAACTTGCAAAGCATGAATTGGCTGGATGACTTCAAGAATACTGCAAAAGGATCTTCATAAGCATCGCCATTGATTTCCATTAACACATTACTGCTCTTGTCCAAGTAATATTCATAGCTGAATATTAAACTTTTCCTCACATCTGCACTGTCTTTCTCTGATGATTGCAGCAAGCAGTCAAAAGGATCCCGAATTTCGTGAAGAACTAAACTCTGTTGTTGATTCCAAACAGAACCAATGCCTCCTTTATCAATCTGCTCATATGACTGCAAACTTTGGTATGGGCTATAAAATGAACCATCTGTTAAACAAGACAATGAAGGTGACCTTTGGAATAGATTATTATTGACATTCTCTTTTGTCTCATGGTTGGCTGATGGAGAAGAAGTTTTACAACAAACATAATCTAACACATGAGCAAAAGGATCGTCAAAAACTTGAGGGGACTGTTGCAATGTATCTATTGAAACTGTATGACATCCTATTGGCTGTTCATCTTTTTCTTTAGAGATATTACGAAGATTATGCCTTATAAACTGAAATTATTCGTAACACAAGGGTACATAATCCTCTTGCATCATTAAATCATGTATTTTGGTTGCCTCACCTTCATCTGTAATCTGACCTTGAATTGTGCTTGGTGGCTGTAAATTTGGTTCTGTATCCAAAATGATTTCATCAATCATTTCAGGGGAAGATTTCTTATTAACGACCTGCTCAAAAATTTCGCCATCTGTCTCATCCTCAACATTAAAACTGAGAGATTGTTGATTTCCTACAAGATTTTCATTTGAAGATTTACTATGCAATTTACCCCGCAAAAACTGAAATGATTCAAAATAGAAAGGTAAGGAATCTTCTTGTATCGTTTGATCATATATGCTAGCTTCTATGTCTTCATGTGCAACCTGACTATTAATGGCATTTGGGGGTTGGAACTCTGAATATAAGAAGTCTGGAACAAATTTTTCATCGCCCTCAAGAGGATCCAAATCAAGATTTGTCGATAGCTGATGTCTGATTGCATGGAAGTTATCTCTGATGAACTGACATGAATCAAAGCAAAAAGGCAAAGATCCTTCACTTACTTCAGAATCCGCTGCCTTTTCCTCATCATTTCCATAGCTGATATGCATCGGTTGATCACTGTACTCGAGCTGCTGTAAGCGAACTTCCTCATCCCACAAACTAGTTGTTGATTTGTTTGCAAGATTAGCTTCTATTTGGAGAGCATAATCATCATCATCATACTGATCAAACCGAGGCAAATCATCAGTATAAAACACGTCATATCAACAGGTATTTCTTCTCCAAGATGATCTACAAAACAATCCTTATGACTACTGAGATAAGAAACAAAATGTTTTGGATCAGCCACTTGTTCATGAACATCATTTTCATCTTTTGCAGTCATTTTCCTCACCATCTCTCCTACTGCACTCACCAAAATGTCAAGCTTTTCCTCTGAAGGTGTAGATTTCTCTAGATCCACGTTTTTCATCTCTTCTTCTTTCAACCTTGCCCTTCTGATCAGCAAATGACCCTGTACATTTACTGCATTGTCTTGCATCTCTTCAAGTGTTGCGACATTCTTTTCTCTCAGTTGAAACTCCATTTTCGGATCAAAGGCACCCGGGTAGTGCAAGAGAGATATCCAGGAGGGGGTCTTATATCAACCAGCATTGAATAATAAACTTGATTAAATCTGGCTGAAAACTATTGTACTGTCTCCCCTGGCAGTCTTTTCAGCTGATTATACTCTTCTATGATAAGGAAAAGGTTCTGTCTGATCCTCCACCTGTCAAGAAAAACTTTGATGAACTGTTGTAAATATGTGATGGTCGCATCAGGCAGAGCTTTGAACCAACTCTTGACTTTGCTTTGCAAAGAAAGAACAAAAAGCCTTATACTGACATCTTCTTCATCAATTTCAAAAAGGTCTAGAAAAGTCTCAACATTTTGCACATGTTGCTCAGCATTGACATTCTTACATTCACCGTCAAATCTTGGCAAGTATAGATCATAGTTTTTGGGGAAAGCATGAAGAACAGAAGGTAAAACAAGAGGTTTATACCTATCTGGGATTATAACAGTTGTAGGAATATATACAAGAGCTATGGGATCAATTTTGTTTTCTTTAGGCTCATCACTTTGCAGAGAATCATCGTAAGATGTAGGACAAGTAAGGAGGCCAAGATCAAAGGGAAACTTAGTATTTACACTTTTTGAACGGGTCGGTTGAAGATTTTGATCACCTTTATCATACAACAAGTTCTGAAAAACTTTCAGGACAACTTCAAGAACAACAAAGAAGTAATTCACAAGAAATCACAATAAGTCTTGAATACCATTCCACTTTGGATACCCAAACTTTGTGTAAGATCCTTCCATTTTCGTAGAGAAAGAGTTAGTCCTCCAGTGGAGTCACCATGAAGCACCGATTTCTGGGTTCTTCAGTGAATGGAGTAGCCAGGTGAATGATTTCAGTCGTCTTATGTCTGATCGTTGTCCACCATCAACCATCAGATTTGAACTTGAGATATGTATTGGGGCAAAACAATCTTCAAGCAAACCATTTTCTTCCCTAGTATGGTTGCCACTATGTTAGAGCCTAAATCTGCCTTAGGCTGAAGGAAGGCAAAATTCAGGGTAACCACAAACCATGCTCAGTCAGGTAGCTAGCGCTACCAGAACAGGAGAGGGCTCTCTCCGGGTCACACTCAGTAAAAATACACAATAAAGTCTGAGATGACTCAAAATGAAATATTGATTTTAGGCTAGAAAATAAATATGGAAACAAGAGGAAATTTTTATAAATGACTGAGTTTCTGGGATGTATGGGACCAACGAACAACATGAGCAGAGAATTTAACACAAAGGCACAGATTACTTCATGAGGCAAGATAGGCGGAAAGTCTAGCAATTAAATTTGAAATAATGCGAAATGGAAATATTGTTTATGAGGGTGAAAAGGGCATGAATGCATGAATCCTTTTCAACAGAAGAAAAACACAGAACATGAAACTTTCCCAAAGGCAGAGTAATAAACATGAATTCTACCTTTTCTTACTTAGAAAATTTCACTGGAAATGAATATGAATGAACTGTGAAACATAACGAAATACATATGAAACAGAATGAAGACACATTTCCTAAACTCACACCACATGAATCTCATGAACCAAAGCCGCTGCCTTTCATTAATTCTCTGTCAAAATATACAATGAGTAACTGAGTTTCTCTCCCTCAGTCTCCCAGAAATTACAACCAACGCTTTGCAAATGGTTTTTCATACAATAAATATACTTTGCCATTAGGAAATGGAACGACCCAAAGTTGGGGAGTTTTTCAAATCATTACAAACTGGAAATGGAAAGCCAACCATTAGTGACAGGTGCACCGTTACAAAAATGACAAAGCTGTAGCGTAGATTGGTGGGTGACTGCTCACCTTCCTTTTTCCACTTGGATAGAAGCCAACCTTTAGTGAAAATAATTTTTAAACTTTGCCTTAGGTGCCCGGAAAAATGTAGTGTAAATGAGCAGGCCCACTTGGAGAAGATCTCGAATCGAAATTTTGCAGAGCGGAAGTGATTTTGGCCTTTGGGTCTCTGTGCGCTGCGCCCAAAACTATATGCATCGTGCCACTTTGGAGGTGATTTTGAGGTACTTTCTAAAGTCCAAGTTGTGCCCAAGTGTTCTTGTTAGAAATCCATGTCTGTCTACTTTCCAACCCAAGTGGAATTTCTGAATTTGGTGCTCATTTGCTCCTCCAAAAATTCAATCTCCGAAGACTGCTTCCTATGTGTCAAAATAGGGGCGGAGAGGTCATTTTTTTAGTGTTTTTGACCTCCCGGGGACTCAAACCTTGCCCAAACTTATTGGCCATGCACCAGTAGTCATGATTTTTCATGCTGAATCCAAACATATAAACCTTTCGTGATTTGGAGCTCCGTATCATAAGCGTCGCGCCAATGGCACGGTGCACAGGGAGAAACCTAATGACCAAGTTGACTCTTTGCATATCAAGAGATTAGAACAGGACTGTAAATGACCTTTAAAATGATTTGAAAAATAGACCTAAACCAGCAGGATAAGGCATGAGGGTAAATGACTGACAAGACCCTTCCGTCAGATTATGGCATGCCCCTAGCGGAATGCAGCTGAGTGAATGGAGCGAGACACCTAAAAATGAGATGCAGAAAGAGTTTTGATCTCTGACGGAGGGCTGACAAGACCGACTCTAACATGTCTGAAACTCGATAGAATAACAGAGACTCTTCCATTCCCCTTACCTCTAAGGCAACTGTAGAAGAACCTCCAGAAGTTAATTTAGGAGAAAATGTAAATGCTGATCCTACTCTTGAAAAGGAAAAAAACACTGAAAACCCAGAAAATAGAGAGAATCCAACTATTTGAAACACTAAAACCCAAACTAAAAAAACTTTCAATCTGGAAGCCGAAGTAGGCAAGCTAAAGGTAGCTATTCCACTGGCCGAATTAGCTAAACATGATGCCTACCGAAAACAAATTAACAAATCACTTAAAATCACTGGAACCAAAGACTCTGTAAATGTTTTTGATGATTAACCAGAACTAATCTTTGGCCCCGAAGTGAATGGGAAACACCTAGAAGGAAGTGTTCCTCCCTTCTATGTGAGTTTAAGTATTCATGACAAAATCCTCCATAATGCCATGTTTGATTCTGAGGCATCTCACAACTTAATGCTCAAGTCTGTAATGGAGAAATTAGATCTTGACATTACAAGACCTTATAAAGATCTCTTTTCTTTTGATTCAAGCCAAGTGAGATGTTTAGGGTTAATAAAAGACTTGTGTGTTTCTTTAGTTCAGTACCCTGCTAAAACAATCTTGATGGATATAGTAGTAGCAGATGTTCCTCCAAAATATGGAATGTTATTATCCAGGTCCTAGGGTGCTAAACTTCAAGGATCACTACAATTGGACATGTCTTATGCTACTATCTTTGTTTTCAGCCAACCTAAGAAACTATACCGAGAGACATTAATGAAATATGTAGTAAGTAGCCAGGAGAAACCACAAAATTTCCCTATCTACTCAGTACACTCAGATATGGATTCATTCATTCTATACAATGCTGAAATCAATCCTGCCAACAATGAACAAGTTTTAACAACAGAACCAAAAGAAATTGAAATAGGAAAAACAAGTGTTCAAATCCAGGAAATCTCAGATACAAATGAAAAATCAAATGACAGATAAACTTGATGAGAATGAAAAGCTGAAGCCCCCAGTTAAACAAATTCCCACTACCCCTGACACTGATTATGTCCATGAAATTCTTTGGCACTTAGAGTTTGATGGTTCAGTCAATAAATTAGGGGTAGGGGTAGGAATTTGGGTGCATAACTTAGAAAACGACCATGCTGAAGGCCATGCCTATAGGTTGAATTTTAAATGCACCAATAATATGGCAGAGTATGAAGCTCTTTTGCTATGACTTAAACTTGTAAAAAGGCTAGGAGCAATTAGATTTTCTATTATAGGTGATTCAGAATTAATTATTAATCCGATTAAAGGAAAGTGCCTTACTAGAGATCCTAGATTAGGATACTATAGAGGAACAGTTGTAGAGATTCTTAATACTTTCTTGGAAACTTAGCTTGCAGTAGTATCTAGAAAGCACAACTTACATGCTCACAGTCTAGCCATGTTTTCTAGTACTTGTAAATTATCTTTCGAGCCTAATCATTGGTTCATTGTTGAAATTAGGTATAGGCCAGCTATCCCTAACAATCTAAAGAACTGGCAAGTTTTCGAAAATGATAAGAAAATTAATAACTTTCTAATTTTAGATAATTAATTTTCTCATAGTCACATAGATATTGATGCTACTAAACAGATAGATGAAGTAGATGCCAACATGGTAGAATAAAGTTCAATTCAAATGCTTCATCCCACAACTTTCACCAAGCAGGAACTTCAAGACTTAAAACAGATGGACCTTGATGATATAAATGAAGAAGAAACAGAGGTCATTGATCTAAAAGACAATCATCTGCTTAAGGGATTAAATACTCTAGAGAACCTCTTCAACTCCAATGACATTCCTAAGAAACAAAAGGTGGAACCACTAAAAGAAGACATTGAAAAGTATAACTTAGGAACAGAGGAAAATCCAAAAATGGTAAAACTATCAAAGTCCTTACCTCTTGACCAAAAGTTAAAATATGTTGAACTCATGAGAGAATTCCAGGATGTCTTCGCCTGGAGTTATGAAGATTTGAAATCATATGATACCTCAATAATTCAGCACACCATACCTTTGAAGGGAGACCAGAAACCATTCAAACAGAAACTCAGAAGAATCAACCCTGTATTACTACCATTGATTGAGAAAGAGATTAAATGTATGTATGAGGCAGGGATAATTGCACCTATAAGATTTTCAGAGTGGGTATCTAATTTAGTACCTACTAGGAAGAAAACCGGTGAAATAATACTATGTGTAGACCTAAGAAATGTGAACAAAGTTTCTTTAAAGGATAATTACCCGTTACCTAATATGGATCACATTTTGCAAAGGGTAGTGGAAGCGTCTAGGATTTCACTTTTGGATGGATTTTCAGGGTATAATCAGATTCTAGTTCACCCTGATGATCAAGAAAAAACTTCCTTTACCACACCATGGGGCACATTTATGTATATTAAAATGCCTTTTGGGCTTAAAAATGCAGGAGCTACTTTCCAGAGAGCAATGGATATTGCATTTGCTAAAGAGACTCATGATTTTCTGGTCATATATTTAGATGACCTAACTGTTTTTTCTAAGTTAGATAAGCAGCGTTTGGACCATCTCAGACAAGTATTTCTTAAATGCAGAAAATATGGTATCTCTTTAAATCATAAGAAGTCCTTATTTGGCTTGGAAGAAGGTAAGCTCTTAGGTCACATCATTTCAAAGGATGGTATTCGAATTGACCCTGCTAGAATAGAAGCAATTTTACAGATACCTCATCTTAGAAGCATCAAAGAACTTCAAGCCTTTTTAGGAAAGATAAATTTCTTGAGAAGATTCATATCTAACTTAGCATAACTAATTAGGTTACTTAATGATATGTTAAGAAAGGACTCAAGTATTAAATGGACAGTAGAAGCCAAACAAGCATTTGAAGAAATTAAAATGGCTTTGACTAGAACACCAATCCTTACAAGTCCCCAATTTGACAGAGATTTCATAATTTTTTCTTTTTCCTCGGAGCACACTATAGCATCCATTTTACTACAAAAGGATGACCAAGGATGTGAGAAACCTATAGCCTTATTTAGTAAAGCACTTAGAGATGCATCACTGAAATACAAAATCATGGAAAAACAGGCATTTTCAAGTGTTAAAGCAATTAAGGACTTTAGAGTTTACATATTGTGTTCTCATGTGGTAGCCTATGTATCAAACGTTGTTGTCAAGGACACCCTGACCCAGGATGGAATTGAGGGCAAAAGAGGTAAATGGATTGCTACCATTTTAGAATATGATGTTGAAATAAAACCTACCAAATTAATAAAAGGACAGGGATTGGCCAAACTTATGGCAAAAACCAATTGCCAAGCCCTGGATATAAATGAATTGGATGATGAACAGGAGATCGTGACTCCACAAATCAGCCAGACCTTTTTAGATTCCCCTTGGTATGCTGATATAATTTATGTGTTACAAAACTTGCAGGCTCCTCTAGGGTTGTCCAGAACAAAAAGTAGATTTTTAAAGATGAAAGCTCTAAAGTTTTGCATTTTATATAGTGCTCTTTTTTGGAAAAATCATGAAGGAATCTTATTAAATTGTTTACTAAAAAATGAAGCTGACAAGACACTTCAAGATTTTCATGCAGGAGATTGTGGTGGACACCTCTATTGGAAATCGACTGCAGATAAGATCTTAAGGGTTGGTTTCTATTGGCCAACCTTGTTTGCTGATGTAAAAAAAATTGTCACCTCTTGCCATAAATGCCAAATTTTTTAGGGCAAGAGAAAACTATTACCTTTCCCCTGAAACTCATCTCTACTGAAAAACCATTCCAACAATGGGGTCTTGACTTCATTGGAGAAATCCATCCTCTCTCCTCTAGCCAACATAAATGGATCCTTACTTCCACTGATTACTTTACCAAATGGATAGAGGCCAATTCTTCCAGACAGGCCACAGATACAATGATCATAGGGTTCCTAAAAACCAACATATTATCTAGATTTGGCTGCTCCACAAAAATCATAACTGACAATGCTACAGCTTTTAAATCAAGAAAGATGATCAGTTTTTGTAATAAATACCACATTACCTTAGGCCATTCCACAGCCTATTATCCACAAGGAGATGGACTAGCAAAATCCTCCAACAAGAGCCAAAAATTGTTGGAAGAAAATAAAAAGACTTGGCATAAGAAACTGATAAATGTACTATGGGAAGACCGGCTTACTACCAAAAAATCCATTGGCACTAGTCCTTATGAATTAGTCTATGGCATGGAGGAAATATTCCCTTCATAATTAGGAGTTCTTGTTATGAAAATACTTCAAGAAGCTCAAATGGAACCCAATGATATCCAAAGGAGGAGTAATCAGACCATCAATTTACAGCAGACCAGAGAGGAGGTGTATCAGAGATCCTAAATATGGTAGGAAAAGCTCAAGAAGATATTTGATAGAAGAATTAAAGTAGAATATTTCCACCATGGAGACAAAGAGCTAAGATGGGATTCTAGAAGATAGGACAAGGGGAAACATGGGAAGTTTGACTTCCTATGGAAAGGTCCATACATTATTCAGACTCTACAAGGAAACAATACATATTATTTGAAGGACTTGGATGGTACAACATTAGAAGAAGGACCAGTCAATGTTCAAATGATAAAACAATACTTTGATCCTACCTATTAAGTTTACCATGATGATTAACTTGTACATACTATATCCTTTGTACTGTCGTTGTTGGATTGGATAGTAACTTGTGAAGTTGAAGCCCAAAGAGAAGGCCCTAAGCTTCAGAGGTATTATTGTCATATATAAAATAAAGCAGCATGAAAAGAATATTGCAGAACACAGTCAAAGTCATTCAGAGGCCATATGATCTACTGTTCTTGACTTTTGACCAGGAAAAGCCATCCTCAAGTGGAGCCACTATTAGGCCCCTCTACCAATAGGTGTCATATGTCATGATTGACTTGATGAGCTCTGTAATATGTTCATACCTTTTCTTGTTGCAAAGGTTTTCCATATTTTCAAAAAATCAATTTTTTTTTTTTCAAATGTAAAGAGGGTATACCCTAAAAGAAAAATCAAAGGGTAAAAAGAATAAAAATGGTCAAAAAAATGGAAGAAAATTAACCCCAATCAAAAGAAAGACCAGGAAAGTGTGCAAGTCTAAATGCCACTACTTTTTCACTTTGTGTAATAAACAATTATGTGTAGCTTGTCATTTATGCCACAATTCATGAATAGTCAAATTGTTTATACTTGGCTAATTCATTTTTCAATTTTATGTTGTATAAATAGAGAATAAATATATGACCGGCAGATAAGTAAATAGGTAGAGTAAATAAAAAAGATCTCTACAGTTTAATATGAGCCCTTGGATGTAATAAGTGCAGATTTAGATAGGTTTTACCATGTAAAAGAAAAGGAAGATTTGATAAGGGTTTTCCAGTCTAAGTGCACCCAAATAAAGAAGTAAAAATGCTAGGATAAAGTAGGTAGGGTAGGTATTTGATGTTGCAGAATCATATGTGATGAATGATGTCTCTAAATGTGTTTATTTATCACTTTCATCACAAGGCCACGACATGCAGTACAATGAAAGAATTTCAAGCAAAAAAAAGGCAGAATAATTAACTCCCATTCTCATTTTCCCTAATTATTCACTAATTTCCCCTAAGTGCTAAGGTATTTGCTAAATTAGAGGGGCTCAGAGAATTTCTCTGACTTCTGGAGGGACCAGACCCTCGACCCAATAATTTAAAAAATCCTAAGTGCTTAAAACCATCCATAAATCATTTTTTCAACTTCATAAGTATTTTCCTAAGTAAAATCTTATTTTACTTAGGAAAAATACACAATATCACATAAAAACCCCATTTTTCCATTTAAGCCTAAGTTAAATGCACAATTCTAATGTTTTTTCTTAGCGCTTTTTCATTACATTTTTCATATTAATTTCTAACTAATATTATATCAATCTCGCACATATTCACCCTTTTCCCATATTATTTAAATATATTAAAAATCCTCAAAAATCTATATATCTCGCCCTTTTGGTTAGTTATAATCATAAACACATGTTAACCAGGATTAACTAGTTAACGACCTCATCCTCCCACTGCATGAAAATGGATTAATTAATCCTCACAGTTAATTAATAACTTCCCCGTTCATTCACAACAACCCTGATACGATTAATTAATCCCTAATGATGTTGGGCCCGCCGCTGGTTAAACCTCGCCGCATCGCGCCTCCCATCAGTCGTCCGATCGCACATCACACATTCAACAACTATTAACGATATCGCACACCACTTTGTGACCGCACGTTAACGTGCGATCACCAAGCGATTTTCGCACATTGCCTCCACCACGCGTCAAGAATCCTATGGAATCGTTGGTCTGAGGCTAATTACCACCCATCCCCAAAAGCGGTGTGATACGAAACCGCTTACTGCTATCCCGCATACGACAAAATATCATTTCATTCCCCGCACACATCATCTACCCGAAACCAAAAACCCCCGCCAACCTCGACTTTGTTAATAAAACTAACAAATGTCATTTTCATTGTTCTGTACTGCAAACCTGTGCTCCCATGCAAAGAACGTCCAAGTCAGTGGTTCGAGGTTTCCAACCGCCACCTTGCTAAGAAACTTGCAGCCGACGCAGCCTGGAACCTGCTAGCACTACCAGCACCTGTTATTGCACTGTTCACTCCCCGAACACGGGTATTTATCTAGTTTCCACTGAAACCTGCAAGTTCACATTTTACACTGCAATTCCACCTAAAAGAACCCAATTTCAATACAATTCAGTCTTTGTTTCACCATATAAATTCCCACACCTGCTGTTTTTCCCATTTCTCAGAGAAACTCTGAAATTTCCTTTCTAAATCCACAAGAACTAGAAATGAAAACCCCCGTGGCTTTGAATATTACACCCATGAATGTTGCTCATAAAGATTTAGACTATCTACCTCTTGCGGATAAATACTTCCAGATAAAAGACTTATCCACTGATAAAAACCACCTTAAAGTCTTTTGCCAAACTAGAGACAACTATCTGAATGGCTTTGACATCTTAGGACTGTGGGAATCTAACCTTCCCATGTATTTCCTCCCCTTAGTCTATGTGTTTCCCTGATATAATTCATCAATGTTAGGCCAATTATGACCCTAACCTCAGAGCGGTTATGTCCCCAAGCCAAATAGTCCTCTTCCCAATAACTGCTCAATCCATCAACTACATGTTGCAATTCCACTCCATTCAAGCTCTGACTCCCATTTCCATGGGATATTTACCATTGGGTTGTGTTATATTCTTTCCACGACTAACCTACGTAGTGAACCGGGGAGTTAGAGGGGGGGCGGAGCCCCCCTTTTGTTGTGTTGATTCTGCAGTGGGGGGGTCACAAGGGGGGCGGCAGCCCCCCCTATCTGGGGGGTTTGAGGGGGGCGGGTAGCCCCCTCTACGAGGTCCAAGGTAACGCCCCGGGAATTTTTTTTTTTGGACCCTATATTAGGTTGGGCGAACCTACCTATTGTTTTTGGTCCATGGTTTTGGACGCAATGGTTTTCGGTCCATGGTATTGGATGCTTCGGCATGTATAAATATGTATTGTAACATTGGAAGGAACATAATGAAAAAATCAAGCTGGTAGTCCCGGTTTTGAGATCCAGTGGGAAATCTCTGTGTATATTTGTTTTATGTGTTATGCTCTAAAGTCGTGGAAAGAATATAACACAACCCAACAAAGGACAATAAAAGGCAAGGAACTAGAGACTAACATTCAAGTCACAGAACAGTCTACAATGTCTAAGTAGCCTGAAACTTCCAAAGAACAGGCCCAAATACACACTCCTCCCACTCAGGGCAATGTGGGAGAAACTCCAATTTTTCAAACTCCCCTAAATGAGGAAAGAAATAAAAAGAGATACAGGGAAACAGCTACCCCTACCAGTGGACCTTCAGAACAACCGGGTACGAAAAGGCAAAGACTAAATCCCCTTCCAGAGGAGGAATATTTTGAAGAAACTACAGATAGCCAGAGAAGAGAAAGGGTAGATAGCTAGCAAACTTTTCTAGTAGGGGGAACATCCATTAGCTCACAGAGACAAGAGATAGAAAGACAACAAAGTGTAGAGGTATCATATTTTAGGCCACTAGGGAAAGATGCCTTAGATATCAAGAAAACATTTACAGAAATAAAAGCTAGAAATGATCCATTGAGGCTTCAGGTTTACAATCAATATTTGAAAATGGTTCCCACTAATCAAAACAGACTGATGTCAGCCTATGACATCAAAGAGGGAAAAACGATAATGAGTTACTTTAAACCCAAAGTACCATAGCCTCAATCAACAGCAGACTATCTCAGAACCAATTTTGAAGTCATAGCATCAGACCTTCATCCTTTGGACCAGATTGAGTTGCACAAACAAACAAGAGAAATGATTTATTCTACACTGACTGGTAAAGCTATGATGGCCCAAAGACTGGAGAATTCTCTAAATAATACAACTGCCCAATTACAGCTGGAGAAAGCCTCCTCATAGGCCAAAGATAACAGAATAAAATCTTTAGAAGAAATAATTATTGGATTGAGACATGATCCCAAAGATGTGAAGGGTGTAGAAGCACTAATCAAAAAGAAAGATGAAGATATTGCTGCCTTGAGGAAGCAGCTAAAGTTGCCTCCATCAAGGCATCCACAGGCTGATGAGATCATGAAGCAAAAATCTAAAGAAGAGCTGATGGATTTATTCTTAAAACTTAATGAACAATTGAATGAGACAGAGCAAGCATTAGAAAAATCATTAAAGGACAAGTAGGGAGAGTCGACCTCTCAGCCTCCCAATGTGATACCAATAGTCTCAACTGCAGTCCCTTCAACTCTTGGTACACCTCTGGCATCAAATATTCTAACAATGATGACTGAGGCAGTCACATGTCCAACTACAGAAGCAGGTACAGCAACAACAGGAACAACACAGGGCAGTACTGCCAATTTGAGCACAGAGGAACTAATAAAATCAATGGAGGACATGAAACTACAAGTTTCAGAGCTAAATAAGGTAAAAGAGCAGTATGCCAACTTAGAGAAAAAGTATGATCTCTCAAAGATAAATGTTTCAGAAAAATCAAGAAAGATTAAAGGATTAGAAAATAAAGTGAAATCATTAGAAAATGATCTTACATTTGACAAGCCTCTGGCAGAAATTAAGAAAATTCTTTGGGCCAGCATCATTCAGTCAATAAATGATGTTTGGCCATCAATCCAAATAATTTTTGAGCAGATAGAGTTGGTAAAGGTAGCCCGAGAAGAGATTTAGAAGACAAGAGCATAATTAGGAAAAATGCCTGAGGAAGTCACCAGGCTCATACATTTTTTGAATAACAAGAATAAGTACCAGCTTCAAGAACTAGGCGTTGTAGACATAACAGACACCATTCTTGAAGTCAAAAGGGTATTAACTAAAAGGACTCTGATGCAAAATTTAGAAAGAAGATGCCATGATATGCAGGAGGAAATTAATGCTTTTATGGAGATATTTGGTATTTTGCAGAGTAAAGGGTTACGTAGTCCTTTAGTTATTAATGACAAATTAATGAGGCATATAGATTATGTGGATAAGTTGAATCAATATGCAGGTAATCAAGCAAGTTCATCAACAAGTTCATCAGGAATAAAAGCAATCCCTACAGGCAGAGTTCTCTATGACAGTCTAGAGAATCTATTCTATGCTGAGCATGAAATAAAGCACTTGTTTCCTATTCAGCCTACCTTTTTCAAGTACACTGAAATAGATGAAACCCTCAGAAAACTTCGGAAAAACAGAATACCACAGCCAAAATGGTGGGAAGAAATGTTAGAAATTTTGTAATTTCTCTTTGGTAAAAAGTAAATTTTGGTTATTTACTACAGTCAATGGGGGTGAAAGAGGATAAACAGAGATCAACAGGTAAAGAGTATTAGATGCAGGTAAAGTGTATTAGTAAGAAAAAAATAGAGCATCCAACACAGAGTTACATCAAAGACATCAAGAGGCCAAATCATAGGGCCTAACTCCAGCACACTCTCAAGAATAGGGACAACAAACCATTCGTTTGCCTCTATCTGTTATCTATGAGACTATCTGGCCCTATCTTCATGTAACTTCTGTTAGTCATCTCAGTTTATATCTCACTTTGTTATGAGATATTTTTATTGTAAAGTTTGTGTATAAACAATCCCTCGTTTAGAGTATTGGGGGTGGATTCTTTGACATTGCTGTAAAACAGATTATTTTCGAATAAAAAGTGTTGTTGGACAAATTATTCATGGCTGACTAGATAAAGGATTAATGTAAAGGACTTTCCACATGATTCATGTGTTGGACATCAAACAAATAAGTATCTTATATCTCATGTGTTAATGTTTTATGGTTTATTATATCCATTAGGTTCTATATATGAATATTAAAATGAAAAAGAATAATTCAGAAAGTGCTTAAGTGCAATCTGTCTTCAATCATTTTTGTTCTCAATGTTTTCTTATAAAGTGGCATAAACAATGAATTCTTAATTGCTCTTGTTTCCTAGTTTATTCAGTTTAATCATTTAGTAAAGAATTCTTAATTTCTCTTTATTGGTGATTAGTCATGTTCTACTCTCTTAAAGCATGTTGAAGGATTCTTAACTGCCCTTCAACCCTTTTATGTCCATTCCATTTTTTAAGTCTCTATTTGTTCTTTGTTCAGCTATCTTGCCCTGTGAAGCCATCCCTTATTGAGAAACCAAATCCAGTTGAGCCATTTTCATTGACTCCATTAGCCCAATGGACTAAACTATTCAGTTCTACCCCTCTGCTACTGAATTTCACCACCAAATCCAATCAAATCTCAAAGCTTTCATAACTAGCCTCAAACCTTATAAAACAAAGCTAAATCTAAAAGAGAGAGCCCTCTCTAGGTACATATTGGCTAGATTCTGTACCCAAAAGTTGGTTTGTGGTTACCTCGGACCCCTTTCCCCTTCTTACAACTTCTGGGAAAATCTGAGTGATAACAGAACCTATTGAAGAATCTGATTAGGTGAGCTTGATGGTGGTCCAAGGGAAGAAACAAAAGGGAAAAATCAGGATTTACGTAGATCTACAGAAGCTTAATGATGCATGTGTTCATGACCCATTTCCGATGCCATTTACAGATGAAGTGTTAGACAATGTGGGAGGGCAGGAGGCTTATTCCTTTACTGATGGGTTTATGGGGTATCATCAAATCAAGATCACGCCAAAGGATAGAAGAAAAACGACCTTCGAGACGGAGTGGGGTTGTTTTCAGTACATTATTATGCCATTTGGATTAAAGAACGCGCCTATGATATTTTACCGCGTAGTCATAGCAATGTTCAAGGAGTTCATTCATAAGTTCCTGGAAGTGTACTTTGATGATTGGATGGTGTTTGGCTTGGTGAAGCGATATGTAGCAAGTTTGCGCCTTATGTTGGATACATGTTGCAGATACCAGACCGCGTTGAATGTGAAAAAATTCATATTAAATGTTCCTTTTGGGATCTTGCTGGGTCATGTTGTGTGCAAGAAAGGATTGATGGTGGAACCTACAAAGATTGTGGTGATTGTGAACTTGGAGGCCCGTAGGAACATCAAGAAGTTGCACATGATGCTGGGACATACAGGATACTATAGAAAAATGATCAAATCTTATGCTCAAATTACTGCGCCAATGGAAAAACTACTAAAGGAGGATGTGACATTCTGTTGGGATGAAGAATGTTAGTGCATTTTAGATGTGTTAAAAGAAAATATGGTAACCGTGCCAATATTGGTGTTCCATGATTGGAAAAAGGAGTTTCATTTTCATGCTGATGCTTCTTGCATTGCGTTGGGTGCAGTTCTAACATAGGCCGATGAAGGAGCAATGGACCATCCTATAGCCTTCGCAAGTAGGAATTTATTGAAGGTCGAGAAAAATTATTCAACAACTGAGCATAAAGGGTTGGCCATGGTCTATGCACCGCAAAAATTCAGGAAATACCTCTTAGGAGGGAATTTCAAGATGTATACAAATCATTCTGCATTAAAATACCGGTCAAAAAGCCTGTGTTGGGGGGGAAGATTTATAGATGGATGTTATTATTTCAGGTGTATGACTTTGAAGTCATTGTGAAGCTAGGGAGGTTGAATGTTGGACTTGACCATCTGTGGTGAATTGAAATGGACGAAGAACCCAGTAATTTAGAGGAAGGATTGCCAGATGTGCGACTCTTTGCAGTGCGCATAGCAGATGACCATTTTGTAGATATTATTCACTTCTTAATTAGAGGGATGGCACCAGAATGATATAAAAGTCAGCAGAAGAAGGAATTAGTAGTGCGCACAACTGACTTTTCAGTCATTGTGGGACATTTGTACAAAATGGGCGTAGATGAAATATTGCGGAAATATGTGCTAGATTTTGAGCATGATAGCATTCTCACTGAAGCTCATGGGGGATTTGTGGAAGGCCATCATGTAGGTAAAGCAACTGTGCAGAAGATTTTGTGCACAGGACTATGGTGACCAACATTGCACAAGGATTCCAAGGCATACTATAAGGTGTGCAACGCATGTCAAATAATTGGTCGATCGTCGCGAAGGGATGAGCTACCACTACATCCTCAGGTGTCTTTGCAGGCATTTGAGAAGTAGGCGATTGATTTTATTGGGCCAATTCAGTCCCTTGGAAAGAAAACAGGCGCATGCTACATTATCATTGTGATAGAATATCTAACTAGATGGGCAGAGGCACAGCCCGTAAAGGATTGTATAGGGGCCTCGGTTGCAAAATTCTTCTTTGAATATTTCTTAACAAGTTTTGGATGCCCAAAAGTGTTGATGAGTGAAAGAGGTATGCACTTTCTAAATGAAACTATCAGTGCATGTTGGGTCCCTATAATACTAGTGATTACCCCATTATTATGGTAGTTGTACCCCTTATTAATATTGTTGTGCCCCTATTTCCCCCATATTGTTATTATTGTGCCCCATAGAATCC
>APFE031521446.1:0-16214 GCA_000404065.3 Pinus taeda | reverse complement strand
TGCGAATTATGGTGTGAGAGTGTGACGATGAGTGGTTTTCGGAGGGGGGTGTGGGTGGTAAGTAGTAAGTGAGGGGGGGTCCTAAATAGTGTGAGAGGGACACGTAGCGGTGAGGCTTGGCAGGGAAAACCTCTTTTTTAGAACCCCCCTCACTGATAAAGGGAGACATGGCGGGGGGGGAAGCCTTGGGAGTCATTCGATGGAAAATGTGAGGCAATCGAGAGTAGGGAAATGCACATCGTTTAAATAAGACTTTACTAATAAACGGACCTAAAAGCCGTTTAAATCCACCCTATAACATATGACATCCGGATTGGGACTTAACCGTAGACCTAGACCGGAAAACATTAGAATATAACTTATAAATTTATCAGGTTCATCGCTATCGCAATATGGAAGGGGCTTTACAGTTGACTTGCCATGTGAAACATGTGATTGTGATCATGCGATCACAATCAATGAAGGGAAGAGGTTTGGGGGTGCCATGGTATTGAAACATGCAACATGGAAACATGTGGCATGTTGTCCCAGTTTATGCTTCAGAGGTGTTGGGTTATATATAATGCAATATATATAATAAAATGGACTTTCATCCATGGTTTATGAATGTTTTAAAACATTTAAAAAGGGAATGGGGAAGACGGCTAGAGTTAGGTTTATAATACAAAATGGAAATGCAACTAGAGTTGGATATACAAAGGGAAAATGGAGTAAGGATAGTGTTTATAATAAATTTTGGAAATTTGGTTGTGGTTATGTGGGTCCCGTCTAGAGTTAGAAACCATATTGCATATTAAATTGGGGGAAAGTAATTTTAACATAGGATACATGCATATAAAATTTAAAACTATAGAAGATAAAATAGTCTTCGAGCCTTTATCTGTCTTTTGAAATGTAATTTTCATTCTAGTCTATCTTTCAATCCTTGAATCAAATTTGAGTGTAGGTTATACCGTTGGAGAGTTTATTTTGAGAAATTTCTGATGAAAACACCTGTAGTTTGATTTGATCCAAACATTGTCATGAAAAAATCTCCTTAAATCCTAATACTTGGTGTCTCTTTGGAAATAATTTGTAGGATGAAATATTATTTACAACATCTTAAACATAATAATGAGCAACTATAATCAAACAACCCTATAAAAATTATAGGACCCTAACAATCCCCATAGGCTTAGCTTTCAAGTGGGACGTCCCACTTTAAAATTGCACCAATAACAAAGCCTTATGTTCTATTTTGTTGCATATTGGCCCAATTTTCCACCACCTTTATATTAACAGTTTCCGTTGGTGGTTTTAAGACTCACCCATGCATGGTTTGTGGCATAGAGGGGCAGGGTCAATAATTCAACTCCACTGTCAATATTGAGATTGGTGGTATGGGAATTACCTCCCATTGCAGAACTCCCTTTATTGTTAATTGTCAAAATCTAGACCCCTGTGCATTTTATGTACTGTGTCGGTCTCAGTACGAGGCACTAGATCCTCCATTAAACATGCTTGTCTTTTAACAGTCGTTCTTCACTATGTTTTTTCCATCTCCTCCACCAACTTTGGCCACATGCCAAAAATAACTCCAGCTAAGGCCAACACTGTATTTTTGGGTACAACCTTTGATGATAGTATTCCTAACCTTTTCCTATGAATATTTTATGATTCCATAGGCCATTTTATGACTTCCACATACCACTACAATGATATCTCATATCTCTTTCCATTTAAGTGGATTACACTTGAATTTGAGGTGTTCTTCTATATTGGAAATTCCTTCAAAGTCACTGCACCTTCTACATCCATTCTCTTCTCATCTTGTAATCATCTTGTCTTTTGCCATCATCTATCGCCACCTTTGACATCCTTCTCATTCAATGAAAATATAATTCTAACATTCACCCCCATTGGCATTGATGATAGCGCCATGATTAAACAAAACACCCTCATGAAAATGTAGTGGGATTTCAAATTGTGCCTGTGCTTCTTATTTCTCCTTTATATGCATCATCAGTTTCTCGTTGCTCAGATGCATCTCCCCCCTAAGATGTAATTTTCTTTTGTTGTTTTGATATTGTGAAGTATACTCACCTCACCACCAATACTACTCCTCCTTTTAATTTGTTTGGTTGGAGATACTTATTTCTTTTGTTTGATCACAAAGACTTCTCCCACTTTCAAATAAATTTCAAAGATACCAACATTCTCCCCCTCTCATCAATTATAGAGAACTAATAAACAAATAATACACACTCACACTCATAAAATAAATATCAAAAATATAGAAAAACCAGACATGGCGGAAAAGGCATGAAAGACTTTCATGTAGTCTCTCATTCTCATGAATTTCATTATTAAAATAATGTTTATGATACATATAAATACATGAGGAAGTTGTCTCAAGATAGTGCATCTATTTTGAACAAACTTGGTTGAGAAAATATCCCAACAACACACTAATCTAGGAGCCTATCTAGTTGGAGAGAATCTCTCAATCAACTAAGCCTAAATTGACTCCTAACCATGAGGAACAAACTCAATCTAGAAAGGTAGGATTAAATCCTAAGTTTCATTATTTTAATTAATTTAATTATTTGGACTTAGAATTGTTTTTAATGTGAGAGTGAGGCTAACATTCCCCCCCAATGATAAGTCCAAATTAAGAACTAGGAACCATCTTCCAAGTTCTCATGCTGAAGCTATTGATCCTCAATAAACATTTGCCTGAAAAACCGTCAAAGATAGATGCTGAAGAAACTGCAATATGAAGAGACCATGATTTAGTTTCACGTTTGATTCATCTCTGAATGTCACTTGACAACTCCATCACATGCCAAGCTACAAAAGTATCCATCTGTCCCTTTATTTCAATCAACATCCTTTGTCCACTGACAAAATATAGAGAAAGCCCACTGGCTGATGACGTTGAAAAACAACTCACTGTTGCTTTTGTTGTGTTTGAAAACTACTCACAGCTGAATTTGTTGTCGATCACCCATCGGTGAATTTTTTTGATGCTTACTTGTTGATGAAAGTGCCCACTGATTGCTTTGCTGATGTTGTTGGGACTTTCAGTTTGACAACCACTGTCAATTTCATTGACATTTTCCCCCTTTGTCAGCTGAAAGGAGAGACAATCTTCTTCAAATTATTTATGAACCCCCCCCCTTCATGTCTAGGAGTGTTTCATTGGTATATTACCCCATTCAACTGCATGATACTACCATCTCCATTTATACTATTGGCTGCAATATGTGTGAGTGAATTCGGTTGTAAAACTTATACAATCTTCTGACCATGGATTACCATTCCCAGGGATCAATCCATGAATAATTTATCTTCAATCTGGTTGATTGTTGTTTCTTACTACATTGTGATGATCAATGATTTGAATTGTCATAATGGTGATAAGGATACAGATCAAAACATTGATCTTCCAAATGACTAGTTTTTTGATAATGGAGGCATTTTGGTTTGACTGCAACTTCAGTTTGCGTGCATTTCTATTTGTCTTCAACTTTCTCAGAACTAGCCGATGTGATTTATGCAAGAAACCCTGCACTAACAAACTTAATGGGCCTTGACTAATCCGGAATATGCAAGTTGGCATCATCTTTGACATATCCTAAGCCTCGTTGATTTCTGTTACTTTGGATTTCTTCCCATGGCTTGATGACTGGTTTGCAAGAAAGTTGAACTCAATTAGTGACCACTTCACCACTTGAAGTTTGTTGGATCAGTGACTTGGAATCAATAGTTGTATTTGTATTTTTCAACGACTTGGAAGCATCACCCTTCTCTAGTATTTCAGTTCTTTGTAGTTGCATCTGCAGTTCAAGAAACTCAATCATTTCATGTACATGTTATAGATTCATTGAAATATAAACAAGAGTTGATTTGCTGATTTGCACCATGTCTTCAGCAGTTGAAAGGATCAAATTGTTAAGAATATTTAATAACTGAATTCTTTGTGCCATGTGAACTTATTGGAACTCACACTCGCTTGCTTTTAATACTTTTTGGATTTTCAAAACTTGCTCGCTTGATGTTTGGTTGATTGTTGCATGCTCGCTTGAACTTGTTTTAACAATTGATTGTTTGAACTCACACTTGTTTGATATCACGCTTGTTTTATGATGACTGCTTGCTAGATGGCTTGCTTGAACTTGCTTCATTGATTATTGACACTTTGTTTTTTCATGAATGTACTTACTGAATGTGTTGATTTTAAAAAAGGAAGGGTGTCGAACACTGTCAAAAATTCACCCAAGAGACAAATGACAAGTTCAATCTTGATGACTCAGTTGAAGACTTACTTGAATTAATGTATTCACCTTAACAATTCAAATTAGGGTATCGGTTACAACCGAGAACAAACCCATACAATTCAGATAAAACATGTTTATATGCAAGTGATACAAAAAGTGTTGATGATGTTGATGTCATCTTGGCTTGAAATTCTTGATTTTGTAGCATCCTTAACTTAATTCCTTTGATTACATGATGTGAAATGTGCTTGCTTGGAAGATCATCTTATCAAGTTGATGATGTGATGCTTTGTGCTTGTGTACATAAGCTTGATTACATGAGCTTGATTAAGCATTCTTATATGTAAGCTTACTTATGCACATGTAGTTGTTTAAGCATAATACAAAAAGAGCATTTTGATAATCTGAATACAAGTCATGCACATGCATTCATTACAGAGGTGTACCTAAGAACTGCTTATTCAATTTTGGGCAGATCTAGGGCACAAGCACTAAAAAAATTATGATTTTATTAATTATTGAAGTACATCAACCTTCAATGTCACAACTTTTTCATGGAAACTTCTCAATGAGAATGTCACACTTGCTAATTGTCTTCAAATACTGCCTATAGTGACTCAATCGCTCTCAAAGTAAAAGATTACTTTGGATTAAAATAATGACCTTCACTCAAAAAAATTCACTTATCGCTCCAAATTAACAAAACATGCACCTTATGACTCCAAAAAATCACTTATGACTCCATTACACAGAAAATTACAAATATTCCTTTTCTCTCCAAAACTTATCTTTATCATCCCTTTTAAACTTATATGAATTTATGATATCACTTTATCATCCCCTTTTTTTTAATCACTCCCAAAACTCAAGTTTTTACATGAACCTATATAAAGCCATGTTCTTATATATTTGTTTTATGTGCTAAATTTAACATTCCACTCAAAAGTGAGTATAATAAAAGAGGTTCATTACGCAAAGTACCATAATGATATGAAACTTCTTCCACACTACTATTGTTGAATAATAGCAGGTCTTTTAAAGCTGGTCACCATGACATGGTCTGTCCAAAACACATTTCCTTTTCTAGCTCCAAACTGCAGATCTCCATGGTGGTATCAAGATTCTCATAGTGTTATACAAATCCATTCATTGGCTCAAATATTCACAGTGATCCACATGCTGCCATGAGTCTTGGAAGAGTCTTTGGCGTTGTTGCTACTTCCAAATGCTAGTTCTTCACACAATTTTCTCCTTTATAATGGATTTACATAGGCTTTATGATTGTGATTATACACTGGAGTGGGCTTATGTTGGTGCTCAAGGCCTTAAGGTTGCTCAACAAGAACCCACACAAAAGTTTACAGAGAATGGGCTTTCGAGGTCTTCTTGGGATAGAATTGGAATGTGTGAGTGTAATAGTAAGAATAAGAGTAGGTTTTCTAGCTCTTTATTCAATCCTCTATACACAGAGAATTCCAATGTGTTGGTGCCGCCCATAAAATGAGATTGCATCTATTCTCCAATTTCAGGTCGCCCAAGTTTTCAAAAATGTCCAGAAAAGAGTTTTTGGAGCATTGAAGAACTAATTTCAACGGATGTTGCAACTGAATTGGACATATATTTGAGTAATGCATCCCTTGTCTTTATTTCAGTTACTTTGAAACAATGTGCAAATCTTCTCCTCTGGTGTTTCTCCTTCTATTTGCTTTTGCCTTCAAGTTGCAGCTCTGTACCAATTTCATCTTTTCCATGTGCCTCAAACAATCCATATCTAGAAGTGAATTCAAACAACAAATAAAGTGCCATTGAAAAGTGAGAACTACACCATCAGTGAGAAGGTCCCGCAAAAAATAATAATAAAATGGACGATCAATTCGTAAAAAAACGACGTATTTTTGCAGGGTTTTGTATAATTCCCCGACTCTTTCACTGGCATTCTTGTTTCACATACGTAACAACGTTGCTCAAAGATAACATGAAGCAACAACAATAAAAAGGCTCTTACAGGTAAAATGGGGTTTCAGTATGAACATACTTGGCCAATGCTTTGCTTTGTCATGCACAAGTGGAGAGGATCTTGGCAATGGTGAAGCCAGATGGGTTGATTGGCAACTACACCAAAGAGATTAAGAGGGTGAGAGTAGCCACTAGATTTGTTATAGCCGCAGAGAAAGTCGTCGAGCTATGATAATTGTCTTCATGCATATGTTGTAATTCATAACACTAAAGCAATAGAAGAAACTTTTCGGTCAAACATAGAGCTCCGTACTCGTCACACGCAAAAAAAAATCTTCTTCATGACTTCTCATAATGGCTCTACTAAACACTCTTTACACAGGCTCCGTAGATATTTTTTTCTCCGATACCAATTGTAGGAATTTAATCAAACTAATAATACACACTCACACTCATGAAATAAATATCAGAAATATAGAAAAACGAGACATGGCGGAAAAGGCATGAGAGAATTTCCCATAGTCTCTCATTCTCATGAATTTCATTATTAAAATAATGTTTATGATACATATAAATACATGAGGAAGTTGTCTCAAGATAGTACATCTATCTTGAACAAACTTGGTTGAGAAAATATCTCAACAACACACTAATCTAGGAGCCTAACTAGTTGAAGAGAATCTCTCAACCAACTAAACCTAAACTGGCTCTTAACCATGAGGAACAAACTCAATCTAGAAAGGTAGGATTAAATCCTAACTTTCATGATTTTAATTAATTTAATTATTTGGACTTATAATTGTTTTTAATGTGAGAGTGAGGCTAACATCAATATCCCTCCTTCATGCTGATATTATGCACTTAGAAGTTTTATTTGATATTCTTAATTTACATTGGTTTCTTTTAGTCCTCTTGAAGGAAGATCTAGTGGAGGAAGGCAAGAGGAACAACTCCTAATGTATTCCTTAAATACTCAAACTTACTCCTCGGCGTGATTTGGGTAAAATATCAACAACCTACTCTTTTGTAGGAACACAGTCCAACTTCACAATTTGATTGGAAACTTTCTCTCTTAAGAAATGGTACTTGATTGGAATATGCTTTATATTTGAGTGAAAAATGTGATTCTTTGATAGAATGATGGAACTTGTATTACATAATAGGAATAGGCCTATCATAAAACACATGTACATATTGAAAAACTTGCTTCATCCACAATATTTGAGTGGAACAAGAAGTTGTTGCAATATATTTTTCTTTAGGTGTAGATAATGAGATTGAATCTTGCTTCTTGCTCAACCATGAAACTAGACATTATCCAAGATAGAAAGCACCACCACTAGTGGTCTTTTGATCATCGAGATCACTTTCCACATCAACATCAGTATAAATCATTAGTGAGAAATATTTACCTGTTGGGTACCAAAGTGCATAGTCCATCATGGCTCTCAGATATTTGAGAATCCTTTTAGTTGCTAGAAGATGGCTCTATTTGGGGGTTGCTTGAAATATTATAATGATACAAACTACTTGCATAATATACGGTATTGAGGTTTTCAAATATAAGAGGATGCCAATAATAGACCTAAATAAATTTTGGTCCACTTTTGTTGTTTCATCAGTCTTTCTCAACTTACAACCTACAGCCATTAGTTTTCTCACTACATAACATTCCTCCATGCCAAACTTCTTCAATACTTCCTTGAGATATTTTCTTTGTAAAATGAAAATACCTTTGGGAGTCTATACAATCTACAATCTAAGGATATAGGAAATTTCTCTGAGCATAGACATCTAAAATTGTGTTTTCATATGAGTTGCAAATTGGCATGTTAGATGAGTTGAATCACTAGCAAAAATAATATCATCAACATAAACAACCACCAATATTAAATTTCCATCTTTATCTTTAACATACAAATTACCATTAGTTGCGCCTCTTTTGAAACCACACATGAGCAGGTAACTGTCTAACTTGGAATATCGAGCCCGAGGGGATTGTTTGAGAGCATAGAAGGACTTCGTAATCTTGCAAACATAATCATGCTTATTTGTTAGCTGAAAACGATTTGGTTGTTCTATGTAAACTTCTTCCTCCAACGCTCCATTTACGAAGGGAAATTTGACATCCATCTAATATATCTTAAATTTCTTAAAACAGGAAAATGCAGAAAACATATTAATTCCACATAATCGAGAAACAACAAAACAAGTTTCATCAAAGTCCAAACCTTCAATTGGTTTGTATCCTTTGTAAACTAATTGAGCCTTGTTTCTGACCACTTTTCCATGCTTATTCAACTTTTCGTGCTAATGACATTCTTGTTTGCTAGTCAAGGAACAAAATCCCATGTTTGATTTGTTTCAATTTGATCCAATTCTTCATGCATATATTTTCACCAATGATCATCCTAACCGATTTGTGAAACATCCTTGGGTTCATGCATAGCTAGTAGAGCTACATGCACTTGAGTAGGGGGATTTAACAACTTCCTTCTTGTTTGTACACATGTGTTTAAATCACCAACAATTTGATAAGTTAGGTGGTATATTTGCACATATTTTCAAGAATATTTGGCTTGAGGACTAGGGGGTTCCTCATTGTATTCATCTCAAGGTGGCTTATCATACCTCTCATCATTATTTACTAGATCAGTGGAGTTGGTGTTTACTGGTTGTCTTTGAATTCAACATACTCATCCACTTTCACATCCATATAATAAAAAATCCTCTTTGTATTTTTGTTGTAGCATCTGTAGCCCTTTATATTATGAGAATATCGAATATAAATACCTTCACCATCCCTTGCATAAAACTTACTAAGCTTGTCATCATTCCTCTTTATGTAGCACTTCCAGAAAATCTGAATCTCTTAACTATTGCAAGTTTGCCACACTAAATCTCATACGAATTTTTATCACTGTTTGGTTTGAAGCGAGCCTTGTTAAACAACACCATTGTTTTGTGAGTGGCTTCAACCCAAAATATTTGTTGAACTTTCCTTTCATCCATCCTAGCTCTAGCTAGTTGTTAAGCAAATCTATTTGTGCTTTCTACTGCACCATTTTGTTGTGGAGTCTCTACTATGATGAATTGTCTCTTAATGTCATGCTTCTTAAAATAATGTTCAAACTCTTTTGAAGTAAATTCTCCTCAATTATCAAACCTTATTTTCTTGCTTTACAATCAATTTCATTTTTAGCCATAGCTTTGAAATCTTTGAATTTCTTAAAAGCTTCAATTTTTCTATGAGAAAAGCAACCCACATCATCCATATGATTAAATCATCAATAAAAAGAATGAAATACAATCTACCTATGGGTGATTTGGTTCTTGATTGTCTAGAAATCCCATGTGTAGTAGCTGAAGTGGTTGTGATGATGAACTCTCCTTAGAATTGAATGGTACTCAAGTTTTCTTACTCAACTGACAATACTTGCAAATCGTATTCTCTGGTTTGAAAATCTGGGTAAACACCTAACCACATTCTTCTTGGTCAATTTGACTGTCTGATCAAAATTCAGATGTCCAAGTCTCCTTTGTGACAACCAACTTTCATCAATATTTTACAAGCAACACCTCTCTATTTTCTCTTTGAGAACATAAAAATTATCATTTGTTCTCACAGCTTCAGTTACAACTTCACTAGTGCCTGTAGGCTTGATTTGACACTTTTTACCCTTGAAAATAAGACCATATCGTTGGTCACACATCTGAGACACACTAAGGAGATTGTTCTTCAGCCCATAAAAAATAAATCATTTTTGGCTTTACCTCTTACATTAGATATAATAACAACTCCTTTACCAAAAATCTTACTAGGTGTATTGTTTACAAAAGTCACATTACCTTTCTTGACTAGTTTCCAAGACAAAAAATTACTTTTGTCTCTTGTCATGTTCTTGGAACAACCACTATAAACATACCAATGGCTGCCTTCATTTTGAGCACATTTTTTTTTTAAGTGCTATGAATTCTAATTTTCTTTCTGGACCTTCCTATCTTGTTTTCTCAATTACTGGTTCAGACCTCTTATTCTTTAGTTTGCAATGAGCTTATCTATGCCCAAAATTTTGACATTTAAAACTTTGAATTAGATTTTGCAGAGAAGAAAAAGAATTTTTGAACCTGGATCTTCTATTCCTTTGTTTGAATAACTAATTTTGTTATTGATTTCTTCTTCTTGCTCTAAGCAACCCGTAGGATAAATTCACTCTGCAATTTGCTACTTTAGGTCCAGAATTAGTGTAGGTGAAGAAATATCTTGGAAATATATCAACATACCTAGAAAATAATATTCTAATAATTGGTTCAGTTGATTCCTATGTATTACGATTTGTCTTTCTAGTATTTTTCTTTTGATGTGAAAAAATTCTCCCTTTAATCCTCTCATTTGATCATTCTGTGAGAGGGTATTGGGTTGCATGTTGTTTTTGTCTTTTTTCTCCTATACAATCCCTTCTTTCATTGTAGGTACAAAGGTGATTAAATTTGTACCTTTTATTCTGTTATTGGGCTAGATTCAACCTCAAATCCAAGACTGGTTTGATCTTTGGAGACTTTGTGTGCTTCTAAAATTTCATTTAATTTATCAGTCCCTTTTCCAAACTTATTTTTAAATATTAGTCAGGCTTTTTCCCTGTCTAATTATTTTCTCAACAAAGTAATTTCACCCTCTAGCCTTTCACAAGCTTGATTCTTCTCACTGAACTGTTGATTTGAAGATTATTGACTCTTCTTACCTTATTCAATTTTCAAAAGTAATGCTTTAACAACTTCATCTATTTCTTTGATCAACAACTCTTTCTAGGATTTATTTTTCTTTCTCATCCTTTCAATCTATTCAAGTGCATGGATCAGCTCTCCTTTTAAGTCTACCTCTCCCTCTTCACCATGAAAATTAATGGATTCAACTTCTATATTGTTGATAGCCATAATCTTGAACTATTTTTTTCTTTAATCATCTTTGTCATCATCAAGTGAATGATTTCCTTCAATTTCAAATGATCTAGCTTCTTGGTTGTAAACTCTATTAATTTTGGCCTTATTCCTATCCTTTTTCACTTTTTTTCACTTTTCTCTTAGATAATATTCCTTCTTCTTCTTTTTAATACACTTAGAAGCATAATGACCAACTTTTCCACAATTAAATAAGTTAAAAGGTAACTTATCTTTGTACTTTGTTGAGCCTCCCTTGACTTTCCTCACATACTTTTATGCACAACAAGGATTTTCATGCTCTTCCTTGGGCTCCTTATCTACTATGAAGGCAGACTCTTTTGCTACAAGCTTTCCATTTGAAATTCTCATCTCATAGGCAGTAAGGATTCCAAGTAGTTGATCTAAAGTGAGAGAGTTCAGATTGGTCATTTAGATTCCAATAACTAAAACCTTTGGATTAAATTTATCAGGGAGAGATCTCAGCACCTTTTCAACCACAACAAATTGTTCTATTTTCTCATCAAGGCCTCTTAGAGTGTTGACAACTTCATCAAATATAAAGAAGTACTTTTCAATATATTCATCATCATGAATCTTTAAAGATTGAAATTGAATTCTAAAACCATGAAGTTTATCTTTCTTTACTTTGTTATCTCCTCCATAATAGTTGCGCATCTTGTCGCAAATAGCCTTTGTGCTTGTGCTGTCTAGAACCTTGAAAAGTTTTGATTGAGGTAGGCTAGAAAGCAGAGCATTCATGGCTTTAGCATTGCATGTAAAATCCTTCTTCTAATATTTCATAATGATTGCTTGAGGCTTTTGATATTCATCTTCTATTGCATCCCATAGATCAACTCCAAGTGATTGAATGTAGGTTTTGATCCCTACTTTCCAAAACACTTAGTTTGTTCCATTCAACATAAACATCCTATTGGTAAATCATCCTTCCTTGTTTTCCATGGTCCTCAATCTTTCTTATAGTTTTTAAATTGATTTAAAGTAGCCAGGCTCTGATACCACTTGTTAGAAACTAGGACAATACTGAGAGTGGGGGTGAATCAATATTTTAGGAATTTCACAAACTTTATTTCACTTGCAATGATAATGGGACACCAATAAACATTTATACAATTAATTCACATGAGATTTACAAAAATCAACATAAATAGCACAAATAATACACGCAGATTCTTCAAAATTGTATTCAAGTTACTTCACAAGGAAAGGTATAAATTGTTGTTATAAAGTTCTTCTACTACAACTAACAAGAACCAACTACTCCCTAATTATTCAAATATAATTAAAAGGACCTACAACCCCTTTTTTTATCAACTTTTAATGAGAGGATCTTCAACCCCTAAATGTTTAACAACAACTACTAGAAGGAGCTACAACAATTAAACTACAAGCTACTACTTTCAAAACCTCAATGATTCATCTTTTATCTATTTTAAAACTCAAATCATGAAATTATTTCCACACATAAACTAATAAATTTGACTCCTCAACCACTCACCAAAACCACCATACAAACACCAACAATATCACCAACACACTTTCTCTTTTGCACACACAATCATTTTTTGATTGCAAATACAATTATGCTTATATAAAATTTGGATTGTTATTTTTGGAATTAAAACTCCTTTATCTTGCACTTTGATATTTGTAGTAATTTATTATTTTTTTCCTATATCCTATTCAGTTAATTCTTCTTTATATTCACTACAAGTTATCTAACTCTACTATGTTATTTCAATGAGAAATCTGAGTTTAACTACTTAGATTTGCCATTCTAGAATTTCTATAGGCTTTAGCAGTGCTCGTTATATTTAGGTGAATTTACAACTCTCGTGGAACTTGCAAAATATCCTCTTAATACATCCACGCCACTATAATCTCTTCCAACTTGTTCTTGCTTGTGTTAAGTAATTTTAGTGCTTGATGCTATGTTTAGCATAACTTCCAAACTCAAAGTTGTTGACTCGTCCATCGTTAGGCTCTAAGAATTTTCCATTGTGAACACGATCCTTGATTTACCATGTTTTTGACCCATTCAAGCTTTAGGATTCAAGCCTTTGATTTAAGAACTAAATCTCTTTAATCTAACAACAAACATAACTCCACTCATATTTATTTAACACAACAAACGACCTTCCACGGGCCCCTTTGTATTATAGCCCCAAGGGATTAAATTAGATTGCACATCCTCCATCTCCTCGATCATAATACATGCACAAACCAAGTTCTAGCACTTTTTATTTGAGCCCCAAGCACCATTACCCTGACACTATTTCATAAACAATTCCAAGGTCTTCCTTGTAGGGTTATGTGTCAAGTGTGGCCACCTTGTGTCCATTCTCATTGGTCATTACCTCTATTGTGTGCTGCCAACTCATCCTTGTGCTCTGTCATCTTTCCATTCTTATTATCACTAACTTATGTTACCTCTAGGGTCTAAGTCTTGGGATGACCTATCCTGGGGGGTCTGCTCACTATGTTCAACAACCAATCGAATGCTACCTAGGTTGCATTGTCTCCAACAGCTGCCACATTCACCCGATGTCCATTCAACCCGTAGATCCTCGTTTGTTGATTAGTCATAGCCTTACGAGATCAAGCCTACAAGATGAAATCATGCTTACAATTTCTTCACCATGTGATGCCTTTGGAGCATGTCATCTGTCACCCGGATTCAGCCCACTCCAATACCCAAAAACATCAAAAATGCCTGCAACTTCTGCTCGATATCAACATCATGCTTATGTCATCATCAATCAATCATATGCTTCCATGTGTGTTGTAGCAACTACAAACACCCTCCAAAATTTTGCCTTAGCCTCGTTTTGGAGCCTCCCTTCCAACCTTCACAACAGATTCCCTTGCTTCGTCAGGTTCACAAGCTTCAGTGTCCTTATTGCATAAAGGCAGTGTGTTGGTCACAACTTCATCCATTCCCCTCATAGGTTGTTCACCCAGAATTGGTCTAGCTGCAAGTTGAACATATTTCCCTTCAAAATTGTGCATTTCTTAAGGGCAACCATCCTTCCCTCCAAAAATTGCGCAATCCTCTCTGGCAGCATGTTGGGCTCTACGATTGTGCATTCTTGCCTGCTAACACTCCCAACAGGATTTGTGCAAATTTCCCTAGCAAGGCTGCTCAAGCCAGAATTTGTGCAAATCTAAGAAACAGTTAGCTGTTCTACCCAAAAATTGTGCAAATCCCCTTGGTAATTAGCCCATCTCACAACCAGAAATGCACATTTCCTTCAAGTAGCCGAACAAACTCTTGCATACACAGCTGAGTTGTCCGGTTCCCTCCAGGTCTGAGTAAAGCAGAATTGCATGCATATGTTTCTTCTACTAAGGCAACATGAAAAGGCATCCCTTGTCTCAGGGATCTATGTTTAGCAGTTGGAAGTTACATGCAAGGATTCATTCAAAAACCTCCCACCAAGTGTCTCTTCCTCTAGATTTGTGGCATGTGTGTCACAACCTCAATGTTATCAAAACTCATCAACTGGACGTTTTAGAGCTCATTCCTCATATAAACCTTACATCTGTGACATCCCACATCACATCTAGGAGCAGTCGACACATTCAACTTAGTTGTTTTGGGTTAAGCCCGCTTCCCATGCCTTGTGGCGCATTTCTGTCACTTTTTGTGTTTTTTCTTGTGGGAGTACCATTTACTTGATTTCTTTGAACTCTTGTTTTCTGTTTATGGATAAATTCCCCTAGAGTCTTGGGTTGATAACCTAGCAGATCGAGGGTTATCTACAAAGAAAAACAAGCATTCCACATAGCCATGATGCTAATATAATCAAACTACATGAAGAGAGGTGCACCTAGGGGTCCTTCATTTGGGAAGATCCAGCCAGGGTCCAAACCCTCTTGGAGTTCCTTTTGATCCTTCAACCTACAAAACAATCAATTCCAAAAAGCACAACAGTATATTAACTAAGCATCATAAAGAAATCATCTTCATAGCATATTGAAAGGTAGTTAGTTATACAATTAAAACAACCATTCATATGTGAATCATAACATTGATATCGTAAACATGAAGAAGATTTATATCAGGAACTAGATAAGTGTTTATTTTATTATAGATAACTAAAGTACAGAAAGGAATGATTTCACCTCAGTCTTCCTTTTGCAGGCTCCAAGCAGGACTATCCTCTGGATTCGTCCAGTCTCAAACCTTCAACAAACTCTTTCCATGACTTACTCCAAGATATCTCAAGTAGTGGAAAGACATCATAACTGAAGGAAACAAGGGTTTCCTGTAATGGGGGAAGTGTTGGAAGCACAAGGATATTTAGACTTGGTCAGGGATAATCTCAGCAGAGTGAATTTTCTCTCTTTCTTCTCCCGCTTAGGTCTTCCCATTGAAGCCTTTTTATACTTCTCCCAAAGTATTTTTTTAGTTGGGAATTCATTGGGAAGAGTTGGGCCACAGGCACTAATAGGTAATAAATAGGTAAAACCCATGATCTCCACCTAAAATTAAGGATATTTAATTTTTTTAAGTGCTTTTAGACATATACGTGGGTTGGGTATACACAGACCTGCATACACACGCATTTAGCTCAAGGAAATGTTGTGTATAGGTAATAAAACACTATTTTTTAAGTATTTGGACTAGGTCTGGAAGGAGGGGCTCCCCTACGCCATGACTGCAGCATCACAAACATGAAGAGTGAGATTTGGAGCTATAATAGATGCCCCCTAATATATGAGGTCAGAAGGGGTACATGATGACTGAAATGTATTAAGTAAGTACATGGAAAGGAAACCTGTCAAAAACTGAGAAGGAATTCACCAGAGTTCAGTCTACCAAGCTACAAAAGGAGATCAGAAAGAAACACTGTCTGAGGCAGGTGTTGGCTAGTTGGATTGTTGTGAATTAAACATTCAAGTGCCACATTAATTATCGACCAGGGAAAGTCCTTTTATTTCAAAGGCAATGCGTACTGTATGTACTTAAAACCCAAAAAGCATCAAAAGCTGTAGCATACGTACTTCTTATGTTATATCATTACAGTACCTTAAAAT
>APFE031521444.1:0-21113 GCA_000404065.3 Pinus taeda | reverse complement strand
GATGGATGCGTCCATACTGTGTCTACACGAGTCTATGATTATGATGTATTATGAAATCATTCTTGTATCAGAGTAGTTAGTCTGGTAGTTAAAGTTTTGATCTGAGTATGGGAATGCCTACCTCAGCGATGATATAATCTTATACATGTATTTTGTGTTGAAAATTACAGGTTCTGACCAGGCTCTCCACGAGATAATCCTTGAAATGATAAAGTACTTCACCCTTCCTAGATGATATAAAACCCTTATCTATTACAGGCTTCGCACTTTAGGGGGCAATCTGTTACACTGAAATTTGTCACCATTTCTATCTGCAGTTAATATGGCTCCATCAATAGTCATATTATCCTCCTTGTCAAGCCTTATACCTCTGCTCTCCATGTCAAACTTAAAAAAAGAGAGAAAGTCATTAAAAATCATGTTTATCTCTGGGTACGCAGGTTCTCTCTACCTTGCCTGCGTGTACGCATCCCAAGCTCATTGTACCTGCGTACTTGTACGCTCTGTAAGTCAAGGGATGGGTGCGTACTCCTGTAAAGGTCAAAAGGCGCGAGTTTCATCTTAAAAAAGTTACTTGTGGTCACTTCTAGAGCTTTCTAGAAGAGTGTTTGACGTGTATGGAGCGCCTCCAGATGGTTCATGCATCCCTATGATAGAGGAACTTATCCCATCAAGAGAGGAGCTACCCCATCCAAAAGAGGGAGTATCCCATTGATGTTGGAACTGAATAACTTCCTCTAGAACACTATAAATACAGGCATTGGGCCAAGGGAGGGGAGGTTGAAAGCTGAACATTCCAAAGGGTAGATGCTGCTGGAATTAGGACTTCCATTGTAAGCTTGTGAGGAGAGATTACCATCCTTTCTAGTTTCATTTGGAAGTGGGTGAGCTTGTCAAAGTGGAGGAAAAATCTTGCTGGACCCTGGGAGGAACTTGCACAACACCAAGGCTCAGGTTGTAATGGTTTCTTTTTTGTTTCCTTAATACAAATAAGTCCATTCTTCTCAATGCTTTGTTGTTAATGAATTGTTTCATATACTCCTTGGTCTATATGTTGAATATGCTTTGTTTTATGGAATATTCAGGTGTTATGTAATCGTTTGATTGTGAGTGTATGCAGGTTTCAAGTGAAGGAGGAGCTCATCTGGATCGATGAGGCTAGACTGCTACAACAAGCGTTGGACTTCAGGTAGGATCGAAAAACACTTGGTTTCTCATATAATAATGTATGTTTAGAGAAGGATTGCTCTTAATTGTCTTGTTTGTCACTAGAGAGTCTTAGACTCCTAGGGAGGTTAGTTTTGTCAGCAAAAATAACTCTTTCCGCATGACACTAACAATTTGAGAGTTTCCAAAAAAGGTAACTGCCAGTTAAAATCCAGTGGAGGATAACTTCGATAAGAAGGAATATCATGAGAAATAGGTACTTTATTTCGCAGATAAGGAAGGTTATGATAAAGAGGAACCCGAGAACCCGAATAAGGAGGATTCTGGTAACCAACATACGCGTAAGCTTGTTGACCGGCTCTAGGATAACCTTGTAAAGGTTGGAATGGCTGGGTTTGGATATGTTGGCCCTTAAAAGGCACTTGAGGAATATCTTGATAACGTTTATACTGTTGCCCCACATGATTTTTCATTATCCTGACATAAGGTGGGTTCGATTGAGGCTTGTTGGGACGGGGTCCCTTGGGTCAGATTTTGTCAAATTTTGTCAAGAATTGTAAAGTCTTCGCATCCTTAGGAGTAGAGTGCGAGTAGCATAGGTCATAGGAATCAAAGAGGATATAGGAAGGTTAAAGCCCCTTATTTTGTGAAATTCAAGTTGTTTTGAGACCCGCCCATGGTTCACAGATGATGGTTTTGTAATAAAGGAAGAACATGAAAGGAAGTCATAGAAGAGTCATAGCCAAGAAGAAATGTAAGTGCATAAGTTGAGTTTGATTTTATCTATTCTGTACGAGGGTGAAGGGGAAGGCTCTTGCAACTTTGTGCGCGAAGACCTTGGTAAGTCTACAACTGAGTGCGTGGGCCCCTGCAGTTGTGTGTGCAGGGTTGGGAAGAGTTGTATTTGAAGATCTGAAGCATAATAAAGACATATTTTGAAGTGATATTTATGTATCTCTGTACTACCGTGTCGTTCTGAATTAATGTATTTATGATCTGTTGAATGCATTTAACCAGGAAAAGTACTTAATATATTTGCAAAAACATAGATCTGTTTATTTATATGATGTTGTACATGTTTAGCACAATCAAAAAAGGATATAAATATGTTTACTATCATTTACTGTAACTTCCAGGTTTCAAGGGTTAAGGTTCACGAAGGTCAAGATAAGGCCCTAGATTTGTAGAAAACACATCACATAGCCCTTTGGATACAGAAACCTGGTTCTAGCATTCCCCAATGCTACCTCAGGTGAGAGTGTAGCCTGAGCTACACGAGTTGTTGCCAAAAGGGTCGGTAGTGTAGGGTTTTGTTGGTTAGCGTAGGTAACTCCGAACCTGGGTCCAAGCCCCCTTAAGAACGTCCCACTCTGCGATTCCATGTCACAACTTTGTTTCTAAGTACCAATTCATCATAATAGTATACAAGGTATGGCAGAATATATGTACCCATTTAGGCTGTGGTTCTTCTCCCCATGCATTCGTCCAACGAGCGAAATGCTCGTGTGGATCATCCTTCCCTGTATAATTTTCAGTAATGCGGGTATTCACATAACCATATCACAAATTCATCATCCTTCCGTACTCCTTATAGTCTACAAAGATATTATTATGTGTACCCCACCAACTAGTAGGCATAGATCTTATCGCGATGTCTAATGCCTGGAACCGATGTTCCTCCGGTACATCCATTTCAAATTTATTAAGAAACAAATTTACATATTCTAAGCCATCATAAGATGGTAAGTTGTGTACCTTAGTGGATATACACCGAAGTGATTTAGTAAGTCTGTTGCATCGCAACATTGACACTTCATGCAATCTATTGTGCCAATGCTCGAGCTCCTCATCTGAATCCGAGTTGCAGGAGTTTTCCTTTTCCCAAGTAATTCTTCCATCTGCCATAGGATTGATCTAATCCTCATTCTGCACAAAAAGCTTATAGATTTGTTCAATATCGCCCTCTTCATAGTAATCGCGGACTGGTTCAGTATACCATGCACCCTCGACTAGATCTAATGGAGTTCCTTCTTCTCAAATGTCATGCTGCGCTTCTTCAGGTTGATGACCACATTCATATCAAATGCCCAATTGATTCTTAGTAGCGCTGGGTAGGGATTACTATCATCCACTATTTTGATTACCTCAAAATCAACTATAGCGTGCACACCTTCAATGTCGACAATTACTCCATGTAAGTGTCCGATAGGAATAAGCTTTTGTTTTTTCGTCATTCGCAATTGATTTGGGGACCATTGTAGCACTGAATTTCCCATTCTTTCCCAGGTTTGTTTAGGTAAAACATTCACATCAGATCCCAAATCTAGGATCACTTGGTCCATTTCAAATTCTCCGATTTGTGCAGTCAATCTCATCTCTTGACCAATCCTTTTTTTACTTTTGTCTACTTTATGCACTGCACACTGTTCAGTTAGAGGCGTACCCTTTCCAGCACAGTTTTCTATTAACTATTGCAGTCCCTCCACTGCTTTATGGTTGCTTAAGACCTTCATGCATGTCTGTAAGAAGGATGTCGATAATGAAGGATTTGTTTCCTGCGCAGTAATGACCTCTTCATGCTTCTCTGTTTGGGCACTCTGATTCTTTGATGTGGAAGCTCCTGAATCCACAAATATTATCTTCACCTCCATAAATGTTTCTTTTTCCTTATGAAAATCAAATTCAACATCCTTGTCAGCAACCCTGTGCACCCATGGATTCTCTTTTGGTTGTTTCCCTGCGACTTTAGCTTCCTCGGTAGTGATACCACTTCGCATAGCAATATTAATGTTGGGGCCATCCTCTCATGGTTCTGACCTCATCATGTCGATGCTATGAGTGGGCTGCTAGTTCTTCTTCCCTTACATCTTTTCAATGAGTACAAGACAACATTTTATTACATTGTTAAGCTATCGGTAATACTAACAAGATGGGTGCTTTGGGTTCTAACAATCTCGTGCACAGTGGCTTGGTTCCCTAAAATTGTAACAAATAACTTGTCTGCGACCTATGCCAGATCCTCCCCCTTGTCCTCTTCCTCTTCCATGGAATCCTCCATGCATTGTAGGTGTGCCTTGATCTTACTGTAGATGTGTCTTAGCCTGTACCCTACATGTCGGAGTTCTGTCCATAATTAACTCATAGCTTTGGAAATTGTGCTTATCATGGCCTACATACGTAAATTGCATAATAGTTGTTGGGGAGTTTGTACAAACTTATGCAACAAATGGAAATTGTCAGTTGAGTGTTTTCTTGTTATTTGATATATAACACACCATGGAGCTACACCGTTACTTGATCTAGCGAAATTTTCTAGCTTCAGGGGGATAAGACCTTCCCCAATTAGATAGTTCTGATACACTGGGCAACGATCCTTGTCATGACCATTTCCTTTGCACTTTTAGCACCATACTTTAGAACAGGTCTCATTTTGGACTTCTTTCCCCTTTTTGAGATCCTGTAACTCCGTATGCAGGCTAGCCAACTTCATAGAAATTTCCAACGCTTCAGCTTGTGATTCAAGCTTCTGCTACGACAATAGTAATCTCAAATGAGGCAACAATGTAACAATATACCAGTCCTTATGATGCTCGTCTGAAATTTGTAGATTATCCTGTTGTAGCAGACATTTCAGCCTTTGATCAATATCCCATGCAGATTCATTCACCTTCTACTTAATTTCTTTAACCTCAGTCACATACTGGGCTTGAGACTTTGGCTTTCGGAATTCATTATTTAGCACATCTTTTGTGTCTTTCAATGATGCAACTAGATGAGTCGTACTGTACTTAATATACCAACTCAACACCCTATCTTGCAATGCTGTGACCAACTACACTTTATTCAAATTGGTTTCTGTTATCTGCTGTGACTTCCACACAACATCTGCTACGAACCAGAATTGATCAGGGTCTTCTGTCCCTAGACCCCTAAATATAGGCATATTCGTAGTGTTCACCATATCGAATAGCGGAGGTGGAGGTGGAGACGAAGGTGTGTGAGGTGGAGGTGATGGAGGAGGTGGAGTGGATGGATGTGGTATCCCCATAGTTCCCTTATCTACTGGTTGCGACACACCTCTTATTTGGACTATTACTTTCTTCTTCGCTATCGGATGCTCCCAACAGATGACTATACTCAACAATTGTATCTAGATATTTTCTGAACTATTTCCCACTTCACGTATCTCCCGTCGAGCCTCTTATAAACATCTATTTAGTGGCATAACCTATTTCTCATACAATAACATTTTAATCCAAGTTTTCAGAGAATTCAGATACTTACATCTTGGTCCTTTGAAAAACTGGCATTCAACTTCGCTATAAATGGCAGACATATCAATCGTGAACTTAGTAATAAGTCTGCCCAAAATACTATCAATCCAGTAATCGACAGCCTTTGTGACTTTGTATTCTAATCCTTCCAGGTGCTTTAATAACTATGGAGTTCACACAATAGGGTTATGTAGCTTCCAGGTAGGTTGGGCATCTGCTAATTTAGCCAACCATTCGTATAATTCAAACTAAAAATAGAAAAAGAAAACTTCGTGTTCCTCTGTATACAAATATCTATGCAACCACTCTTCCTTCGACAAGAGTGGATTTATTTTTTCTTAAGCTACAAACTCATGCAGCCAGGGGGTCCAATTCAATTGGGAAAAGTACCTCTGCCACGAATTCATGGAGGATTACGATGAAGCTCAGGACGATGGAAAAGCGTTCAAACACATGTGGTTACTAATATTTATTGTGTTGGTGGCTTGGAGGACGATTGAGGATTCCGAGTTCCCAATGCAAGATCTAGACTTATGCAAGGCTGCGAAATTCACCTCGCTGTAGGCAACGAAGGATCCTGATCGTATCATTGAAACTAAGATTTTATAGGTATTGTTTGAATCAGAGTTACAGATGGTGATCAACTAATGAACATGGTTGTCACCCATCCTACATGTGTAGTACAAAAATATAGCAGACTTCAAAGCAGTTTTTCACAATCTATCCATGTGCGCAAAGAAGGACACAACCGGAACATGGCACAAGTTGCCATATCTAGTCGCGAAGGACGATATTATGGGGGTCATTAGAAAATGGACGAGCGATTGGGTCATCCCATCTGGCCAAACTGTAGGAAGAAGTAAGGCCGTAGAAGTAGAAATGGGGAAAACATTACCTATAATAACGACCAAGGAAGACAAAGAGAAAGAAGCACATAGGGAAAAGGCTTCTACGAAAGAGAAGGAAGCACAAAAGGAAAAAGCTGCACAAGAAACAACATTTCAGGTCACCATTGACCTCGAATAACCTGAGACAAAGTGCATTGATGTTGAGGTTGAAACCGTATATGAAGAGGAAGGGGGCGCAGACCCCTATTTCGTATCAGAGGAATTAGAGTCCCCCTTTAGGATTAGGAAGAGGCAGAAGTGAATTTCGACAGGACCTCACAAGAAGAAGAAGTGTAATAAGTCTACAAGTACGACACCATTGGTCCTCACAGAGGGGGACCTTGATGAGATAAGCGATGTTGTCTGATCTACCACTGAAAACATATGGGGACACATTGAGGACCAGTACCACCAGGCATTGGATAAAGTGCAATATGTCCTGAAGGAATTGCAGGTCTAGACAAGAGTGATCTAGGTGAGCATGGGACAAGCAAGTGAGACATCAAAGGTAGAACTCACTTGAGACCTCCGTGTAGTGATGTTGCTAGAGGGTTCCTTGCACGTTGAAACAAATGAGGATCAGGCCAGGCTACTGCATATGACCAACATGAGTATTAACCTTGCAGCACTACCTATCTAGACCTTGCACGAGTTTCACCAAGGAGTTTCAGATGAGCTCCATGTCTAGGAGAAAAGAGCTCTCTTGATTATTGACGAAGTCAAGACTAATAATCAACAAATGTTTGCAGAAAAAGCGTAGGCCTTGCAGGCCCATGACGAGATGATGCAGCGAAATCAACAACTAGAAGAAGCCCTTACCCAAGTATGCAACGAGCTCCCTAAGCTCCGAATTCCAGCAGAGGTGGCCTTAGAAGAGAAAATTCACAAGTTGGCTGCTGCAGTGAAGGAATCCGAGGAGGAAATTAGAAAGGTATGGTTTAAGCTACAGTTGCAAATTTTAGATTTTCAACTAAAGCTTCAACCAACCACACCTTTGGGGGTCAAAGAGTAACACGAAGTTGTTATTAAAGAAGATATGGAAACTCTAGCCGTTGTAGTCAAGGAATCCAGCCAATTATTTGACAAGACAATGGAAATATGGACCTCGTTGCAGGAGGACCCACACTTGCAGACAATCAAAGCTGACATCCTCGAGCAATTGAATTTTGACAAGATCAAGGTGACAACACAAACCTTATCACCTATGCAGACGTTCACCAAACTCCAAGAAGGGAAATTCATACAGACCCAAATTTATGAGTTGCGTCGGGAGGAATCTATCATTTCCTAAAGGATGCAACCATGGGCTGACAAAGCAAGCCAATTGTCACAGACCATCCAGAGCAAGTTAAAAGCTCTTTAGAAGACACATAGAACCATGGGCCTCGCAGTCGAAGGTTCAAAGACGGAGAAATTGGTCGAAGAAGTTCACCAAGCTAACGGGCAAGGAACAATAGATCTTCAAGTGTTGAAGATTGAATTTAGCAGCTTGCAAGCAAAGGTTGAGGTAACACGAACATTGGGGCCTGTAGGGACGAGGTACCTCGGGTCATATTTTGTCAAATTTTGTTAAGATATTGTAAAGTCTCTGCATTTTGAGGAGAAAAGCGCGAGTAGTGTGGGTCCATAGGAGTCAAAGGGGCTCTGGGAAGGTAAAACACCCTTAGTTTGTGAAAATAAAGTTGTTTTGAGACCCTCCCATGGTTCGCGGACCATGGTGCTATAATGAAGGAAGAATATAAAAGGAATTCATATAAGAGTCATAGCTAAGAAGAAATAAAAGTGCATAAGTTGAGTATGATTTTATCTATTCTATTCTTGGGCGAAGGGGAAGGCTCTTGGAGTTGTGTGCGTGGAGACCTTGGTAAGTCTGCAACTGAGTGTGCGGGCCCTTGCAGCTGTGTGCACCGGGTTGGGAAGAGCTTTATTTGAAGATCTAAAGCATAATAAAGACATATTTTGAAGTGATATTTATGTATTTGTGTACTACTGTGTCTTTATGAAATTACTATATTTATGATCTATTGAATGCATTTAATTAGGAAAAATACTTAATAGATTCGCAAAAACGTAGATCTGTTTATTTATATGATGTTATACATGTTTAGCACAATCAACGAAGGACATAAATCTGTTTACTGTCATTTACTATAAGTTCTAGGTTTCAAGGGTTAGCGTTCACGAAGGTCAAGATAAGGCCCTAGATATGTAGGAAACACATCACATATCCCTTTGGATGTAGAAACTTGGTTCTAGCATTCCCCAATACTGCCTCAGGTGAGACTGCAACCTGCGTGTTATGAAACCAACTCACAAAAAAATAGATAAATCAATGCCTTAGAAAGAAACCTCTTCGAGGGGGAAACCTTCTTTACATTACACAAATGAACAATTCTTGGATGATACAAATGGCAATACCTCCTTTCTATATATAGGATTCTAAGGGGTCATAATATAATCAGAGACGAAATAACAATAATAATGTAAGGGCACAATAATAACAATAGTGGGCTTCTATGGGGCACAATAATAACAATATGGGGACTACATGGGCACACAAATATAATAAGGGGGTTGCACTAAATAAGGGGTTACACTAGTAGTATAGGGACCTAACGTGCCCCTCTCCTTCAAAAAGTGTCATCCTCAACGCTTGAGTAGTTCTTGATGCTTCTATATAAAATTCTTGTCCTCCCATGTGGAATCTTCAGAGGGTAAGTTCTTCCACTTGATGAGATACTCTGAAATTGATCGATTTCGTAGCTGTCGGGTTCTTGTTTGTGTGACTGCTCCAGGTTCCAATATGATTTTTCCTTCCTCGTTAAGTTTTGGAAATATTGTTTGAATTGAGATCTTGCATGCAGTCTTGCAAACATTTCCTTCTCATAAATAGCTTTGTGCAAATACTTTCCCTTGATTGGACGAATTTCGAAAGCAATGTGTCTTTCTTCTTGCGTTAAAACGTCACCGATTCCATTTCCCGATGCATCATATTCCACAATAAAGGTTTTTGTGAAGTCTGGCATAGCTAAGACCGGTGCTTGGCACATTGCCTCTTTAAGATGTGCAAAGGTTTTCGTTTCTTCTAGAGTCCATGAAAATGCATCTTTCTTCAATGATGTTGTTTTTAGAATGTCTTCAGTATTCATTCTTATTTGATGATATCCTGAATGAAGATCCAACTTGGTGAATTAATCTAACCCACGCAATTCATCCAATAATTCATTAATGACAGGAATGGGAAATTTATCTTTAATAGTGATTTTGTTGAGATCTCTATAATCTGGACGCATGCGCCATGACCCATCCTTCTTGTGCATCAATACTACTGGAGTAGAGAAATAACTTTGACTAGGTTGAATTATACTAGCCTCTAGCATTTCTGCAACCATACATTCAATTTCACTCTTTTGGGCATAGGGATATTTGTAAGGCTTGATGTTTGGAGGAACACTTCCTGGAATCAAATGAATAGAATGATCATGATCACGAATAGCTGGGAGGCCTTTGGGAGTCTTAAATACCTTGGAATGATTGTCCAATACTTTTTGGAGATATGGATAAATAGATGATTTCAATGTGGGAACCTCTAGTGAACATAATTGTGCAATTACGCCTCATTTTTCTTTATTTAGAAGTTTTTTCAATCTGTTAGAGACGATTATATTTCCCGGTTTCCCTGTGATACCCCTTAATTCAACTTCCTTTCCTTCTGAAGAAAATTTCATGAAAAGTTCTTGAAAATTAAAAGCTATTGTACCCAAGGATTGTAGCCATTGGACTCCCTGTACAACATCAACACCACCCATTGGAATGGAAAGCATTGTGCTATTCAATACATATTATCCCATGGATAGCTTGATATTATGGCACCTTCCAGAGCAATTTATGGTTCCTCCACTTGTAACCATCACTTGACACTCTCGTGTCATATATATGAAGCAATTCAATTCCTTGGCTATCTTACAATGAATAAAATTATGGGTACTACTCGAGTCAATCAACACTATTACCTTTTTCTTCTTGATATGCCCTTCTATCTTGATAGTTTGAGGAGTGGTAATTCTGACCAATGCATTACAAGATATGGTCGGATTCATTTCTTCTTTCTTGATGTGATCTTTCGCTTCTTGAACCTTTTTCTTCTTGATATGTCCTATCTTGAGAGTTTGAGGAGTGGTAATTATTGCCAATGCTTTAAAAATTATTGTCGGATTCATTTCTTCTTTCTACAGGGTTGGCTCTTGGTGTATATCCTCTTCTTTTGATGTTTCTTGATCCTTTTATTCCTCCTCTTCACAATCTATGTAAAATAATTCTTCTTAGCACACTTATGACCTTTAGTGTATTTGCTATCACAAATGTAACAAAGCCCTTTTTCTCTTTTTCCTTCCAATTGTTTTGGTGTAAACCTTGTGGGTTGTGGAAGGCGACGAGAAAAAACACTGCCATATTTATAGTTGTGATTGGTGGGATTCCTTGTTTCCATAATTCCGCTATCATTTTTTCTTGCCAACCTAAATGCTTTTTCCAATGAATCAGGTTCCCAAAGATGAATCTCATGTTGAATGTTATCCTTTAAAGTCCCTATGAAGACTTCAATCCTTTGCTTCTCTAGAATATCATTTACCCTTATATTCAACTTTTGAAAGTCCTCTATGTGCTCTGCCATTGAACCCTTTTGTTTGAGATTTATCAATTGGCTAAAGAAGATGTTTCTCTTTGTATCCTCATAATGTGCTATCATTTCCTCCGTGAAAATTGATCACGTGACAAGTGGTTTCTGAGAACATATCCCTTGATACCATAAAAAATGATTTGGTTCTAAATATAAATATGAAATATGTACCTTTTTTAACAGTTTCACCTCATGTAGATCAAAATATTGCTCCATCTGTAGTATCCAATTTACTGGATCCTTGCCATCAAACTTCCTCATATCACTTTTTCTTGTTTTTAGGAGCTCGATCTTGAAATGAATGCAACTCTATAATTTCAGATCTTTAAGTTCTAAAATTTTAGTTTGTGATAGCCCTCTGAGTCCTATTTATAACCTGCAAATTTGATCACAATTGGATTCCCGAAGAAAGAGTTATGTCCAATCTCCCGTGATGACCTAATTATAGACTGGTTTAGTAGAGCAAACTTGTACGATGTGCCATGTGTCACTGTTTGGACCTTAGATTCTAAAAATGATACCCAACTAACTATAGTCCATCTGATGTCTATCACATTTTATGAAATTGGAATCAGATGCTCAGAGAGAGAGTTATGATGATTTTCCCAAGGTCACCTATTTGGGGTGTAATTCGAGAGCCTACAAAAAACCTAAATGTCTCGAACCATATCTACGAAAATGTAGCGAAACAAGATCTGAAATTTAGGCCCACGCTTCACCAATATTTCTGCTAAAATGGGTTTTGATTTCAAAATCTAAAACTTTGTAGAAAAAATTAGAGCGAAAATTCCACAATGAACTGTTTGAGATGGAACTCTGGAACTTCTAAAACCCTAACTTAGACCATATCTTCGAAAATATAGTGAGACAAGATCTGAAATTTGGACCCATGGTTCAACGAGAGTTCGTTTCAAATGGGTTTTTTGTTTTGTTTCTGAAACGTCACAGAAAAAAAGTTATAGCGAAAATTCCATGATGCCCTGTTTGGAGCAATGAAACCCTAGAATCCAAAGCTCTGATACCAAATGTTATGAAACCAGCTCACAAAAAGATAGCAAAGATAGATCGACACCTTAGAAATCAACCTCTTTGAGGGGGAACCTCCTTTAAATTACACAGATGAACAATTCTTGGATGATACAAATGACATTACCTCCTTTCTATATATAGGAGTCTAAGGGGTCATAATATAATCAGAGACGACATAACAATAATAATGTAAGGGCACAATAATAACAATAGTGGGCTTCTATGGGTCACAATAATAAAAATATGGGGACTACATGGGCACAACAATATAATAAGGGGGTTGCACTAATAACAATAAGGGTTACACTAGTAGTATAGGGACCTAACACTGCGCTACGCGAGTTGTTACCGAAAGGACTAGTAGTGTAGGATTTTGTTGGTTAGCACAACTAAATCCGAAACTCTGTCCATGCCACCTTAAGCCAACAAGGTTGTTCCATGCTATACACACTCTATCATACTGGAATTTAAGGAGTACCTTTCCCAGGTGGTTGATATTGGAAGGTACATTGTAAACGCTAGGTAAGTGGAACTTGAGGGGTACAAGATCCTGAAAAAATAGATTGAGATGCAATAGTGGCCTGTAAAGGTTGAATTACATGTATTTGAGCCTGTTGAGGTACAAATTGATGGGTAGAATTTTAGATGAAGATGATACATGTTGAGGATTCAATAATTGATCCCAAAACGAACCAGGCTAGATAAGAAAAGTAGGTTTCCAAACACTGGCATACATTCCAAGATAAGGAGGATTATAAGAAGGTTGATTACCAATTTTAGGTATACCAGCAATAGGTTTCCCCCCTACCATAAAAGGAGGGGATGATGGAGACAACTGCAACCGAGATGGAGGGAACCCACATTAGGAGAGTTAGATTTTTGAAGATAACATTTCCCACTAACATAAGGGCCAACATGCTATTCAACCATATGTGTAGGCAGAGGAGAATGAGCAAGTTGAGTAGCGTTCATAAGGGAAGTGCGAGATGAAATTCCCAAAATGGATGACATGGGAGAAGTCCAAGGAATGGAAGTTGCATCAGAGAAGGTACCAAATAAAGACTAATAACTAGGTGGGACGGACGAGTCACCATACAGATGTGCCTTTAGTGATGTTACAAACATGGAAGAGTAAGAAACATTTTATGTCTCAACCATAGTGGTGGACACGGGTTGGGAAGCCATATTAGATCCAGTCATGGTTAACAATCCCAATAAAGATTATCATGAGAAATCTGTGGGTGAGTCAAAATAATTAGGTAAAGGAGTTTGTGCAAGAGTTTGAAGAGGAGGAAGAGTATCAATATGATAAAAATGGAGTCCAATCCAATGAACAAGAGTAAATGGAGTCCACTCCAATGAACAAGACCATATGGAAGAGGTTCACAGTCAGGTCCAAGATATAAGGTTGGAGGTTTTGTTTGAGAAAAAGGAAGAAAAGGTGGAGGTCCTGAAGTAACATGTGAAGATGGATGAGGTTCCTCAGGTTCAAAAACACATGAAATAAAGTTTATGACTCAGGAAATTCAAGTTCAACAACCTCATAAATAATGTTTCAGGGACTTCTATTTTGATTGTGTTAGATTCATCGGTAAGAGTAGAGGTGATCTTGGGCTCAGTGCTCAAAGGGAAAGATGATTCTGGTTGATCAGATTTAGGAGGACGACCGAAAGTAGTTCCTGGATTTTTTTATTTAGAAGTTTGTGTCTACTTATCCTTCTGACGATGGCCAAGAGTAGCTCCAGGTCGAAGAGGAGGCTTATTTTGAATTCTACATGAACGACGAAGTTCATAATTTTTTTATTCCAAGTTGGATAGTAAATTTTAAAAATTAACACAAAATAAATAAAAAAAGGGTAATCTAGGCAAAAAATATTACCAAGCAACTGTGAATTTAAAATACACCTTGGAAAACCAAGGATTTAATGCACGTGCAAGAAATCTCCCTAAATGTTGTGTTCGGTGTATCATGGTACACAAGGTGGTCGACTCGGTTACCTATGGTGAGGATAGAAACCTATAGGGAACATCGAAAATATAATCGATGGTACGTGGAAGTGCAGTTCGTAGTCGTGCTGTCTAATGTGTAATCATTTGATGGGAGAATTCTATATACTTTACGTGCATAGAGCGCCATCCAATATAACCAAAGGTATGTGGAGAACGATCCTATACACCCATGTACGTTGAATGAGATTCAACCCCCGAGATACAACACTAGAAAACAATGACATCTCCTACGTTTAACGATGCCATAACATGTCTCTAGCCTAGACCTTTAGATGTTTACTTTAATGTAACAAACACTCCTTAGGTCGATCTAATAAGTTTTAATGTTTATCTTTAATTAAGTTTAAGTTTTGTGGCTCACTGCGAATGTCACCTGAATATCCTAAAATGCAAACTAGCATGATGAAATGAAATCTTTCTCATTCAATGAAAGTCTATGTAAGGAAGGGAATGGACAAAGAGTATGCAACAAACAATACGCAACAAACAATGTGAAAAATGCAATTCCCTTTTAAATGCAACTGTTCCAATTTTGATGCACACACAAAACCCTAAATTCCAATGCAAATATTTTTCTTTTCAAGTCACTTAATTTTCAAAAATGAAGAAAAGTAAGATGCAAAGTTTAATCACTGATTCAAACAAGCCTTTAAGAACGACGACTAGAACACCAATTCATCTAAGCACTCAATGATAAAAAAAATCTAGTTTTCAAACTACCTAATGATAAGAACAAAGGAAAAATTAAAAAATGCTTACCAAAGGCACTAAAAATGAAAGAAAACCAAATGGAGGCTTCAAAGAGACCACAAGACACTCAAAGACTCAAGGAAGAGCAGATGGAACAAGTATGATCAGAGAGAAAATGAAGAAAAAAGAAAAAATATGCATGAACATGGGCCAACACAGATGCAAAGGAGGCGCCAGTTTTATGCAATGTAGGCACAAATAAGGGTCAACCAGGGTGCAACGCTTTGTCACAAGACCAAAGGGTGTGTTGGTCTAGGGATGCAAAGTTATGACACAAGGATTTCAATTGAGGCTCAATGAAAGCTCTTTCTAGGTATATTATTGGCTGAATAAGATAGTAAAGGTCTGAAGAAGAGGTAAGACAAGCACAATGGACAAAGAAACCACGAAGGGAATACATCGATCCCAAATATGGTTTTCAATTTGTTATCTGAAATCTATGACTGCAGACAAAAGTATCTTCCCTAGGCCTGTTTGACCGACCTAAAACAACAGAAAGACAAGGAGACTAATTTTTTCCTTAAAGTAAATAGATAACTGAATGAAGCCTACCTAGAATATGTCGTATGATTCAATCCTTCCTTGGCTTGTATGCTCCAATCCTATCTTCGATTGCTATAATTAGAACTTGCACAGTCAGATAACACAAGCTAACGATCTACAAAATATATACAACATTATCTAATCATTTTATTTAATAGATCAATATGGTATTGAAATATAAGAAACCATAACATCATATATAGGAAAGTAAAGAACTCTTTGCATTAATAGAAATGGAGTGAGCTACAACCAAAAATAGGTGTTGATATTGTAGAAGAGTTCCTCCAAGTTGACTTGTCCTTTCCTTGTGACAAAGTGCGTCTCTAATCACCCTAATGCAGGGAATGATATCTCTCACATCAACAAAATAAGGGTAGAATCACTCTCCAAAATGCAACCCCTTGCCTATGGATGGCAATAAATATATAGGTGAAGGAGGTCGTTCATGAATTATTATCCTTTTACCATTCTGGGCTTAAGATCCACTCTTGATGGGAGGATGAGCTCAAGGGATAAGGGAAGACAACTCCAAGATAGGATAGGATAGGATTTAAGATTTTTATTTGAGGTAAATAGTTACAACAGATCCTGGAAGCTTCTGGAAGAGGAAGCCTCAATAATATTTTTTGTTTCCCAAATTTCTAGATTCAACGCACCCTGAACACTGAGCAACCTGTTGGTTATCAACAAAGGTGTAGAGTAGGGCAACCTGGTTTTCAATGCTGGCTGGTAAGGGGCCATGGTGCGTTGGTCCTTAAAATGAATGAAACAAGTTGCTTTCAGGCATAAACTCAGGGACTAGGAAGAGTCACGCTTAGGGATTTGTGTAGGGAGGATGACAAAGTATTCAAAGGATGTGAATGATACTGTTTGCATGACTATTGATTAGATGTGAAAAAATGGCCTAAAACACTGGTCAACCACCAAAGCTAAACTCAATTGAACCTTAAACTTTTGATTTATTTAAGAAAGCTTTAATTGAGGTTTTTTTGGCAAGAACATTTTTCATTTTTTTTTCTTTGATAATTTCTTCTCAAAACCTTGATTCTTCTCTTTAAATTAATTATTGCATTTCTTTGTATCACTTGATTTTTTGACATTTGCAAATAATTTTTGACTATGATATTTTAGTTAAGGAATTTCTTTATCTTTTCCTGCTAAGTTCTTATTGAATTTCTTCTTGAGGATTTTTTTTTGATAATATATTTTGACTTTAATATTTTGATAGTTTTTCCTCTGATTTTATTTATTTACAATACATGTTTTTGTGTATTCATGTCATCAATATATTCCTTTGTAGTATATACTCTTTGATAATTTTGACAAATAATATTTGTATTATTAATTGTTGACAAATTATATTAGAAAATTTAGTCTAAAATGTTGAATTATATTTGAAATCCATAGTTCATAGTTTACATCTTCAATAAAATTCAATAAAAAATTGACATGTGGTGTGAGGATTACTGTAATAACCTTCTTCAATTTCATTCTACATTCTCTTTTCTTCATTGAAACTATTATATTAATTGAAACTTAATGATAATTTTTATGATCCCTTTTTATCTTTGATTCCTCTAAATAAATTGTGTTGAAATATGGCAACAAGAATATTCCAATTTAATTTGTCCTTGAATTAAATTGTGAATTAAAATCGAATTTAGTCTTAACAACTACTTGTAAATAATTAATTAATTAATTTTAAATTAATTAGTTGGAGAAATTCAAGTTAGAAGTCTTTCTGAAGGCTCACGGGGCTTTGGATTGACGATGAATGGGTGCACTGTTAAGGCACTTCTTGCGATAGGTCACTGGTTCAAATCGCCGATGGGTGCTTACCTACCAAAAAAAAAAAAGAAGTCTTTCTGAAGTCATGCAAGAGTTATCCCTTAAATTAAGGAGATAAGATTGAGTTATATTTGAGTTGTAATTAGTTAACTCAGTTTACTGAGTTAAGTCCAGATAAATTAGTTCCATACTATTTGAGGAACTAATACAGAGTTAACAGTTAATTGATGCATGCATGCACTCAACTAGTGCTACTCCAGTTAAATGAAGATTCCCTCATTAGAAACTAATGCATGTCTATTTTGAGAAAGACCCAGTTGAGATTAAAGTTAAGGACATTGTACTATCAGTTTCATATGTTTTCTTATAAAGAAAGCTGCATCATCCTTGAAGATTGCATAGTTTTGGAGGCTTGATCATCCACTTGGTAAATGCGTTTTCCACTTGGTAACAGGAGAATCATCCACAAGGAACAACACAAGGAAATAGGAGCTTGAAGGGAAGAGAGGAAGGCTAGAGAGAAGCCAAGATTGCTTGTGAGCATCTGTGAGGATTGTACTGAGAGCTGACTAGCTGTGAGGGCTAAGGCTTTGTATAAGTCCTATGTATTTCCACCTTGTATGATAATACAATAGTGTGGGGTTTTTAGCTGAGGCATTCCCCAAAGTATTTTCATGTGTATTGTGCATTGATTATTCTTCTTCTGGTTACATTGTTCAACTTAATCTTTAAGCTTCCACAAATTGATAGTAGAAGTAGGTTATAGTATTATGATTTGATTTATATTGCATTATCGGGTTAACATACATCAGATTTTCTACATGGTATCATAGCTAGATTTGTAGAAATTTTCCACATGGTATCAGAGTTGGATTTGTAGAGATTTTCTACAAGGTATCGGAGCTGTGAACAACATACAGAGAAGAGAATTTGAAGTTTGACGTTCGGGGTTGTAGGTGAAAATAGAATTCATATCATACTTCAAGGTTGGCCAATGGCATTCTATGGCTTGAGACTCGAGTATGAATTGGAAGGTAGCTCAAATTACATAGCATGGAAATATAGAATGGAGGCTGTATTAGAAGAAAATGGTTTGAAGGAATTCACTGATCAAGAAATCCCAAAGCTAGCTTCAACTAATGCACAACAGTTGGCTGAGTGGAAGAAGCGTGTGGTGAAGGCGAGACGGATCATCCTTGAGGGAGTTCGAGACCATATTGTCTCGAGTCTCCATGGGAAGGATACTCCATTTTCAATGTGGAAGACATTGAAGGACCTCTACCAAAACAATAGTGACCAGTGGAAATTGGAACTCAAGGATAATCTTTGAAGAATCAAGATGGAGAAGGGCGATACTATTTCCACATATCTGAACAAGCTCACCACCTGCAGAGATGAGTTTGGCAGTGTGGGAATAACTACCGCCGATGATGATATGGCGAGCCTCGCTCTCCTTGGCCTTCCAAAGAGTTGGAATAGCTACCAGAACTCTGTGAATGGAAGGGAGAAACTACTGGATTGGGAACGACTGTGGTTGGATCTTATGCAGGAGGAGATCAAGAGGAGCACATGAGATGGTTCTTCATCCAAGAATGATGATGAAGAAAATATGGCCATAGAAAGTAAGGGAAGGAAAGGGAAGGGGAAGGCTTCCCATTTCAAATCGAATTCTTCTCATGGAGGGAAGAAGGGTTACATGTCTAAAGTGAGATGCTTTAATTGTCATGAGATATTATGCAACTAATTTCCCATCGAAGAAGTCCAAGAAGGGATCTTTGGAAGGATCAAAAGGTGAGGCATTAGCCTCTCACATTGAAATGGACTTTACCCTCATCGCATGCATGGTGTCATCGATGATGGGTTGTGTTTGGTATCTTGACAGTGGAGCCTCATTCCACATGACTGCTGATAAAAGTTTATTCAGTGCCTTGGAGGAGAATGACCTCAAGATGCGCATAGATATGGGTGACGACAGAAGGTATAGTGTTTCAGGAGTGGGCACAATTGCTTTTCAGAGGGAGCTTGAAGCTCCTCTCACCTTGCCAGATGTGATGTATGTGCCTGGACTGAAGAAGAACTTGATATTAGCCGCAATGTTGGAGGACAAAGGCTGCAATGTTGTCTTCAAGAATGGAAAGGTGTTCCTAAGACACATAGCCACGGGTCAGACCAAGAGGATAGGGATTCAGGTGAAGAATCTATATAGACTAGAGGTAGATGATTGTGCAGCATTGAGTACGAAAGCAGAATTGGTGCAAAGCCAAGACATTGGCGAGTTGTGGCATAGGAGGTTGGGCCATTTGCATCTTGGGGCTTTGAACATAATGCAACAGATATCTACAGGACTTCCCAAAGGTAAAATTGAGAAAGTTGACACATGCAAAGGTTGTACCTTGGGAAAGTACAACAAGTCTTCCTTTCATGATTGAGACAATTGAGCAGAGGCTATCTTAGAACGAGTTCATACTGATGTGTGTGGACCATTCTCAATGGCATCCACAGCGAAGAAAAGGTATTATGTGATTTTCATTGATGACTATTCTCATAAATGCTGGATTTATTTTATGCAGAAGAAGGAACAAACTTTCACAAAGTTTTGTGAGTTCAAAGCTTTGGTCGAGAAAGACTCAGGGAAGAAGATCAAGGCTTTGATAAGAGACAACGATGGAGAATATGTCTCTCAAGGTTTTAAGGACTTCTGTCCAGCGGAAGGAATTAAATGAGAGTTGAAGACACCTCATAACCCACAACAGAATGGGGTGGCTGAGAGGAAGAAAAGAGATATTGTAGGGGCAGTACGAGCAATGCTGCATGACCAAGGTCTACCACTTCACTTGTGGGCTGAGGCATGCAACACAATGGTCTATTTGTAGAATAGAAGCCTACATCGCATACTTGGGATGAAGACACTAGAGGAAGCTTTCTCCAGTAAGAGACCAGATGTGGGTCACTTCAGGATCTTTGGCTCATCGGTATATTGCCATGTGATAAAGAATGCATGAAAGAAGCTTGAGCTGACAGGAGAGTTGGGGATATTTGTGAGGTACACTGATACACCTCACAACTATCGGGTGTACTTGCCTACCAGTAAGAGGATAGTGGTTTGCAGAGATATCAAGTTTGATGAGCAGAAGGCAATGCGAGTTTCCCTTGAGAGGGAGCTTCAACTACAGGCTATGGAGGAATTGTTGGTTCCTAAGGAGGAGGAGCCTCAGATTGGTGCAGAGAAACCGCATGCAGAGGTTCCAGGAGTGGAGACATCCACTCAAGTAGAGTCTTCCAGAGATGGACGGAAGCACGCAAGAGAAGCTGACAGATTGTTGGAGGATGCAAGAGAGAATGTGGGAGCACCATCTTCTTAGCGCAGATAGAGGAGGTCACCTGAGAGGTACACTAGATACATTGCCCTTGCTAGGGAATGTGTTGAGACCGAGCCATCTTCTTTTGAGGAAGCAATGCAACAACTGATTTGGGTTGATGATATGGTGGAGGAGTATGACTCCATAGCTCGTAACAGTGTTTGGGACGTGGTTTCGAGATCGAAGAACAAGTCAGTTGTGAGTTCCTGTTGGCTTTACAAGGTAAAGAAAGCTGCTGATGGTAGTGTGGAGAAGCATAAGGCAAGATTTGTTGCCCATGGCTTTTCACAGGTCGAGAGGATCATGTTGCTACAATATATTTCGACAGAGGAGCAAGATGCTGACATTTTGACAAAGGCATTGTCAAAGTCTAAATTCGAGTTACATAGAGACAGGATCGGGGTGGTGTAGGTTTTAACCCCATACAAAAATTACCTGCATACGAATTCTAAATCACAGGAAAAATAAAAATGCGAGAGTATAACACATAAAACACATATACACAGAGATTTCCCACTGGATCTCAAAACCGAGACTACCAGCTTGATTTTTCATTATATTCCTTTCAATGTTTACAATACATATTTATACATGCCGAAGCATCCAATCCATGGACCGAAAACCATCG